>JAWPHD010010626.1:0-91832 GCA_037043455.1 Cyrtodaria siliqua
ATGGGTATGTAGCTTATATGAACAGGAAGTTTGAGATTGCATTTGAGGTCACTGGTGTCAAGGTCACTATTACTGGAAATAGAAAAATGGTCTCCGCTCAATAACTTTACATTGAATTGAGATATTGGCCTGAAACTGGGTGAATAGGTAGGAGACGTACATTGCCCTGCATTATTTGAGAATGTCTTTACGCTCTAAGAAATATCCCTTTTGTCAGATGCATATATTGCATACTTCTTCATTTTGTTTTTAACTAAAACAAAGTTGTTTCAAGCAGTTTCAACGGACCTCTTCTTACACACTATGCTGGTTATTAATAGTCAGTGAGCAAACTTTGGAACATTTTAATTTCATATCAATGTAAGGTCAGGGTTTTTGTCTTACCTGCTGTAGCAGAGAAAAGAACTATGCGCCACTCATTTTGAATACCCATGTGTGGCAATGATCTTGGCATTTAGGTTAAAATAAACCCACTCCAGTTTTTGTGGTTATATTGTGTCTGTAGAGTTTAGATTCTCAAAATAGGTAGTCACATAGTGTTTTTCATCAACAAACACACTTACTAAATTTGAGTTTTTTTTCTGCGATCAGTGTACGATGACATACGGGACATTACAGAAAGACGGACGAAAGTACACACTCAGATCTGTCTGATTTGTAAACTTGTCCATGGCAAGCTTTCATTAATATTAACAATCTAGTCAAGTTTGGTAAAGATCAAGTGCAAAATGAAGGCGTTAGGGTGTAAATAAGCCAGAATAGGGCATTTTCCAGTAAAACAAGGGCCATAACGCTGGTGTTAATAAACTGATCTGGCGGGTTTTCGAGCTGGTCCGAGCTTTTATTAATATTAATTTTCTTTTCAAGTTTGGTAAATATAAAATATAAATTAAAGGTGCCAGAGTGTAAACAATGCAGAATATTGCATGTTTCAGTAAAACAAGGACAACAACGCCGACGTTAAATTCAAGATAAAGGTGGTTTTCGGACTTCTTCGTGCTTTCATTAATACAATGACGAAGACTGTTTCCGTATCAACAAGACACAATATAGATTTTTTTCATTAAATCGAGGGTCAAGACTTTCTGCTATTTATCCGATATTTTTTTTTTTTTAAAAACGTTTGGCTTTCATCAATAATAAGACTCTGGCATAGTTTGGTAAATATCGAACGCAAAATAAAGGTTATAGAGTATTGACAAGGCAAAATACTGCATTTTGTATTAACTCAAGGACCATAACTCTGATGTTTATTAGCCAATATTCATGTTTTTCGAAATCGTCCGAGCTTTCGTGGTATACTAAGACTGTGGCCGACCAAGTTTGGTATAGATTGTATGCAAATTGGAAGAGCTAGAGCGTTGACAGTCCAACGGATGATGGACAACATACCATGGCATAAAGCATAGTAGCTAAAAACTGCTGAATGTAATAAATGAAACTCGGAACAGTGATAGATGGCCATGAAAGGAATTCAGTCCAGGGCACAATAACCATAACTATGTCCTTATTTGCAGTTGTTTCCATTGTCCGGAACGTAACTCGAAAACTACTGAATATGTATTACTGAAATTTGGAACAATGTTTAAAGGCAATTGGATGAAATGCAATGCACTCGAAGCATAACTATATCCTTATTTATTTGATAGTTATTTCCCTTGTCCAGAACATAAGTCGAAAATTACTGACCATATTTCACTGAACCTTGGAACAATGATAGAGGGCAATTGAAGGAAGTACAGTGTACAAGAACCATAACTATCTTCATTTATCTTAGAGTGGTTATTGAACGAATTGAATTTTAACTCATGTTTTGGAAACTTAAGTAAAATAATTCTAATAGTCACCGAATTAAGTATGACTGTTCGAACGCCAGGAATTAATTATTCAGCTTTTTTGATCATTTTAATACTCCGCGATAGAGTATTGCCGGACTATTTCATTAAAACAAATCACAAAACGCCGCCATGTTTTTTTTGTAAAAACGTCGATTCAGACCACAGTTATCAATTTTACGCTTTTGTAAAATGCCAGTTTTGGATTACGTCATCAATACGTAGAATGTGTTTACACTTTGGTAAACGTTGAACCCGCTGAGTTTTGATAGCTAGATCTGATGACGCAGGGTGTTCACGCTGAGATAAACAATTGGAAATATACACAGGTTTACGTAATGAAGGAAACAGTTTACTGTCTTAGGACTCTGCAGACAAATAACACGTGATTTCAAATGTTTACATTTACAACTCTTTTTTTCGTTTGTTTCTGCAGTATTTTCAATTCAGCTGCACATCGATAGTGTTAATGTTGACAAATTGTATAAATAGTGAACAGATCTGGATCAGCCGTGACATTTGTTGACTCATTGCATTATTCATATGATTCCTCTCTCAGAATCATTCTTGTTTGTTTAACAAGACCGGTATCAATAGACCTGAGGCCCTCCCAGGGGTGGTCCATGTTCTCTTGTTCCCTGAATATATGAATAAATGTTCCTCAAAAATATGTTTCCAATGTTCCCCAAAAATATTACCAATAACATACAATGTTTGCTTGTTCTCCAAAACCCATGGTGCTGAACCCAGTGAAGGGGCACACCTTATGGTATGCCTATAATGGCCAGTGTCAAACCCCAAATATGCTGCATGGCAATTGTTCAAAGCAATTCCTAAACCCCATCCCTGCCACCCCCTTCTCTACATTTACCCACAGGCTGCTGACGCGTACCCTCCCTATGACATGTTTATCCGTCTTTGCAGCGACCTTTATAAGGCCCATTCCCCACCCACATTTCTTTTAAAATAATGTAGATTTCCCAACTTTTTTAAATTTACCTTGGAAAATTCATTCCCCATTTATGGATTCCTCACCACCCCCAACCCCTCACCCACAGATACCGGTTTAAAAAAAAAGTAAAAAAAAGTATTATATTATATTACATACTCAAGGTCAGCATCGAGCAAATCCTAAAATATAGATATGCATCTCAAAACAACAGCTGCAGTGTAAGTTGTTGAAGTCCCAAAGAGATGGCATATGCTGCAATCAACTCCGCAATAGATTATCTTTCCAATAACATACACTTTCATATGTCCACACCGCATAAGAAAAGCGCTGGTGCTCGAAAAACACAGAAAACGTACCTGTTTTGAAAAATCGACTCTAAGCACGTCCGTATTATTCGCCTATATAGACCCTGGTTGACCGCCGTTTAGCCTTTGCAGAAGCTCCCGCGGACACAACAACTCATCGACACTATTCCTTACGCACAATATGTCTTTATCCGTACAATAAATAATGTCCAAGTACCTTTCCGACGATCACAAGTACACGTTTACAACGTTTTGAAAAATCTCAGTATCACACGACGCTATTTGCATTGAAAATGCCGGAAGTTGATAGTAAACCATGACGTCATTACATTTTCAAATCGCTCCCACTTCATTGGTTCAATATTAAAATCAAATTTATTTTATCCAATGGGATAATTTAACAAATATTTCTGCGGCTTTGCTATCAACTTCCGGCATTCTCAGGGATTTTTTACCTTATGTAACTGAGGCCTGTAAAAGGCCTCTTTCCCAACTGAGAACTTTTTTCCAAATTGTGGCAGAACATTTTCCCAATGGAGAAAAGCATTAATTCTGCGAAGTGTTTTTGTCTGTTGAGTCAGTTCTGACTGAGAAATCAGTAATTATAACTGTTGGCTGAAAATATAAATAAAGCATAGTATTGTCATATTTACTTAATTGGTAAAATCTTACATCTTTCCCAAAATGAGAAATAAGCGCGTTTCCCCCCCCCCCCCCCAAACCTAATTGGTAGAATCTTACATCTTTCCCAAAATGAGAAATAAGCTCGTTCCCCCCCCCCCCCCCCCCCCCCCACCACCACCAAAATGGACAGGCCTGTGCCTCTTCCCAATGTTGTGGAAAAAAGCCCTGATTAACACATTTTCTATTTAATATTACTTAGAAAAAGAATTGAATACATAGATCTAATTATATTTTAATATGAAATGTTCAGATCCAAATGAAAATTTGGCAATTGCGTTTATACACTGTTTCATTATTTTTTTCATAGGGAGACATCAGACATCTTAAATATTCCGATCTGAAATGCGACTCTTGGTTGGATGAGGTGAGGTTGGAGGAGCTCACAAAAACAAGAAGGATTTCATAGAGGTTTGTAAGCAGAACTTATTTGTATGGTGGGAAAGCATTTCACATCAACGCCAACATTTTTTTTTTTAAATAAATCTAGTTAAAACACCTGGAAACCTTGCCTTGAAAAGTGGAACTGAGAGACAGTATTAAAGCATGAACAGGATCTCAATCAATACACATGTTCCCAGTATTAAAAACAAAACAACATTTGGTAAACCTTTTCAGTAAATCTTATATTGAATAAGACCAAATTAAATATACAGGTCTGAGTTTACTGTAATCAGATCAACTCTCTTAATACACTGCCGACTTCTGTTTTTATTGGGAATAAAATAATAATCAGTTATTATGTTGTAAAAAATAGTATAATCTGTTTTAACATGTGTAAGCCTGCAGCCAGTCATTTTTTTCTTTATTTAATGTTCTTATGGTCTAAATATAATTCATGGAGTAAAAAAATGATAACAAGTAAATATTTGATACCAAATAAATAAACTGACCCACTTTTATTTGCCATGGTATGTAAACACAGGTTTTATTTTTTTTGCCCTGTATAGGTTCTATACGAAACATATATTTTGTATATTATTAAAAGTGATCATATTTTAAAATGACGCCTACCTAAAGCCCAATGGGACGGTGATGTTTGATATGTGTATATGCTCTTTCTTGTCGTGCCCTTAATGGTTTATTCTCTTGTTGCTCTGGCTTCTGCCAAGTCATAGAGTACCTTCATTGTGGCTTTCTAGGCTAATGTGTTTTGTATTATATTTACAAGAGCATATTTGTCTTTTACTTATATTGCCTATTGATGCTGCCTTGTTGGTTAGAGATTAGATCATGGCGGGGATTTCTTTATTTACACTGTCCTGTTTTAATGGGATGACAGTAGGGTAAGTGTGAGGTTTGGTGCACCATAGAACCGGTTTAAACCCCCAATGGCCTTTGTTGCCACTGACCGTTCCGATGCGGTAGCCCTATTGCCAACCCTTTTGTGTTTGTAATGTCGTTTGCATTTTTTATTACTTCTGCCTTCTCGTTTGTCTGTTTGCGTGTTTGTTTTTGTGTTTTATGGTTGACTGTCGTCCTTGAATGCTGCTTTCCCTGTCCGATATTTTTATCTTTCTTAGTATTTCATGTACAGAAGATATTTAAGGTGCAATACTCAGTGTTTGCATTTTCTATATTTTTCAGACAAGTTGCTGCTATTTTCACAAATTGCAAGGTTATGGTATACAACTGTAATGGATCCTAGTATTTAACAATAAATTGAATGGATTATCTTAAACTACATCTACAATTCTTGTGCTCAACACTAATTGACTCTCAAGCTTTTCACTAGGATCTGTGCATGCTGGTTTCCTCCCACATGCTTTTAGCGCTGTCACCCGTGCCAATGAGAGACATGTGAAACAGTAGTTTTGCTTATTTCATACTCAATAAAAAAATCACCTCATTCCATGTGAGCGGTTGAAGTACATAGTTGTATTGAACTGACTGTTACGTGTACATATAACCGAGCCTACATGTCGATGCTGAACTATGTTAAAAACCTGTGACACAACTGTAAAAAAAACGGCATAGGATTGTAAATTGTTTTATATTAAAATATTAATTATGGACCTTAAAGGGACACACAGCAATCTTGATTTGTTTAAAAGCTAACAACTCGCGGTGTGCCGTTACTTTGTCTGCATAACTTGCATTCTTACAATCCTTAATATTAATTACTAGAACAGTGCAAAGCTAATAGTTATTATTATATTACTAAACTGTTGATAATATTGCACCAATAAGTTATACATTTCACCTACTGTCATTACCTGTATGTATTATATGTGTTACATGCCTATTAAACAAATGGTCACTAGTTCAGTTGAATGACTTATGAGTTGATATCCAACATTTAAACTACACTTGACCTCCCTATAAAATATATATTTATATGTCCCAGTGGACATGACAGACACTAAGGGATCACTTTAAGCCCTGCCAGCTCTCATGTAATATCCTCTATTACCTATGTTCCCACAGTGATGGTTTGTTTCAATAATTAAACCCTTAAATAAATTTCAAATCACTTAGGGATCTCGATCGACTTGTCATGTGGGAAAGTGCTGATTCTTATGGATACCTGGAGGTATACAGTACCAGTTCTACCTAGATCAAATGGAGAGGTTGCCTCTATCACAGAAAGCGTCATATACGGCCTAACACGTGCTAAAAGTGACTTAAAACACCATTCAAACAATTGACAATGTTCAAAATTGTTACAGTTATTGCTCACGCCTATTGAAGAGGTCTATAATACAGGATAATAGATGAGTTGTAATTTCCCTCATCTGACAGTTTATGAAGTTTTGGATAACATAACACCGATTCTGTTCTCCTTTGTATCATATTACCTGTTTTATTGGAGGTGAGAGTTTAAACATGCTTTCAAGTTGCAAACGTAATCGGAGGCTTCAGTGGCCTACTTTTCCACTGACCGTTCCAAGGCGGTAGCCCTATTGTCAACCCTTTTGTGTTTGTGATATCGTTTGCATTTATTATTGCTTTTGCCTCCTTGTTTATCTGTTTGCGTGTTTGTTTCTGTGTTTTTTGGTTGACTGTCCTCCTTGAATGCTACTTTCCCTGTCCGATCTTTTTATATTTCTTTCTCCAGGCATGATTGTTGGTTATTGTGTGACGTTATCAACGGTAGAACTTTTATATCTTAAATGTAACTTTATGCAACATTTCTGATTTGATTTCTTATTACTCGCTGGGCGTGTGAGTTTAATGTTTGTTTTCCTTTCTTGGTTTATTAGTTGTAAGAATCTGTCGCTTTGATTTTTGTTGTTGTTTATCTCTTTTTTTTACCTCCTGTCGTCTACAATTGCATAGACATTGTCAATATAATCTGTTAATAGCAGAAAAGAGCAGTTGCTCCAGCAACAGCATGAAGAACCGGAATATCAACTCTCCGTTTTCCTGTGACCGCTTCGACTATCTGTTCGAATTCCTCACAACAACCGTTGTTTGGATATTGAATTGTGTACATGGTAGACAACCTGTCAATTGTAGCAGGATCATCTCCGAGCTCAAATGAATAGTCTCTTGCATCGGTTACTTCTGGTTGATGGAATATGAGCAATTCCACTAGGTGTTTCAGTATGACGTTGTCTCCATATTCGATGTAGGTTTCATATTTCAACAAATGCATCCGGATCTCGTTGAATAAGAGGGAGGAAACAAAACCTTAGACTCTATATGTACAGGATCACTATCTTGCAGTGTAGAGGCATCTCTCATATCGCTGAAATGGCTTCACCAAAACACGATGAAGTTGGATTTTAAACACCGCCAAACCGTTTAAAGCGCTGGTTTGATGTAGCTCTCCCACTTAATTAGCTATTTATACCCGACATCTAATCACCATGACCATATCGTAGTACTCTTTGCTAATCTCTTACCGTATTATTTTATGTACATCAATCACCATGAACACATCTTTAACTCATCCATTTTTCTAAATAGTTTAGATAAAAGTGTGCAACGATTCTTGGGTCATTATTAGTGTAACCTGCTTTTAGCCATAATATTTTCCGTGAAAACCCATCGATTCCAACATGGATTGCTATCCCAAAGGGCTTAAGCTTATCGTACCAAACGATGTGTATGGGATGATTGGGTCCCCTATAGTAAAATATCCTCCGGCGTAAACGATGCTGTGACCTGAGTTCTACACCCTCCGGATTCATAGTAAGGACACATCTCACAGTTTGTTAGTTACTCGGGGTTGGTTTTGACATTGATTACCTTCCACAGTATCCTGTATCCAGAAATGGAATATCCTCGGAGACGTAACTATATTATCTTGTAGATGGCGTTTGGCATAGGACTTGATACATTATGCCTTCTCAGATTTAAACGTTGTCGTACTATATTTTATTGCAGTACTATTATAATATGCACATATAGCAAACACAATATTTTCTTCCAGATATATCCTTGATTAAAGTAGGAACTTATTAAGGCGTCTCGAATTGAACTTTCCTCCAAATGAGGTAGAACTGCGGAGATTGGAACGAACATCAACCAAACAAGATTGGTTGCACTGGATGCATATACCTAATTAGTTTTTTCATTTTTATGTAGAGGCACATAGTTATTTGTATATTACTGGAATCTTGTTGGTTGCACTGGCAATGTCGAATCGATATATTATTTTATACACAACTAGATTTGTCCTCTCGGCTTGCTTTTCATTTTCATTTAAAGATGCTTTGTTTCTCAAACCTAAGGCGAGGAACTGGTTCTCTTCCGTGGGGATGGCGTGGCCTAGTGGATAGCTGGAAATTCAGAGGACCCGGACGCAAGCCCTACCGGACTTGAAATCACTTGTCCATCACCGCTGTAGGCTGGATCCCTCAGGGCCTAGGAATCTTTATGTAAGGAAGCTATCCAGCTGGTTTCCGGAACGTCGGTGGTTCTACCCAGGTGCCCGGCTATGCATGAAAATTACACGGAGAGGCATTTGCATGGTGTCTTCGTCCACCAATGGAAGCTGGAAAGTCGCAATATGACCTTAGCTGATGGTGCGACTATAGAATAAAATTCAATTCCAAGGACAAACTCATATTCGGGTCATAACTCAGCAAACAATATGGATCAACACTATATTAGGTAGACAGGTTCACCACAGTGAGATTGAATGTTGCGTATAGTTCTAGCCAACTTAGAGTTAAAACAAGAAGTTTGGAATTACATTGTTTTTATCTCTGGGAGTAGAAAGACATACAATTTACGAAAAAGGACCGTAACTAGGATTATACAAAGTATATTTTGACGCCGAATCCTTATACAAATCTTGACATAAAAGATAAGGATCCTTTTAAGTTTAGAAACAATCAGTTGAAAACATTGGGAGAATATACACACACACCTTTCAGGACGGACGGACGGAACCTCGGACGGACTGACATGGCTAACGCTGTAAGCCCCCCCCCCCCCACTATTTGGTGATGGGGGCTTACAATGGAAAAACACAACAGTGGTGTCACTTCAGTTTGATTTTAGTGTTAGGACAATTTAAAACATATATATACTTCCAAAATACCTGAAAAGGTAGAGCATATTTTGTTTCAACAGAAGTGCATATGTTGGCACATGTACAATATCTGTTCCAGATTAAAATGGGTGACGCAATATGTTTGTCATCTTAACCTGATCTCATGATACTTTAAGTCGTCATACGACATTTTATGTCATCAAGTCGCTGTGTGGATGTTGCGCAAACAATATATTCAACTTATGTCGCTTTGTATAAAAAAGATACAAATATCGGACAGGGAAAGCAGCATTCAAGGACGACACTCAACCACAAAACACAAAAACAAACACTCAAACAGACAAACGAGAAGGCAAAAGTAATAAAAAATGCAAACGACATCACAAACACAAAAGGTTTGACAATAAGGCTACCGCCTTGGAACGGTTAAACCGGTTCTAAGGTGCACCAAACCTCACACATACCCTACTGTCATCCCATTAAAACAGGACAGTGTAAATAAAGAAATCCCGCCATGATCCTGGCTAGAAATATTGTACTATATCAACATAGACTATGTCAACTTAGGATTATATATCGTGACATGTCGTTATATTTATGGTCATAAACATCACATCGTCTGGGGTACATTAAAGCTTCCATAGATATCTGCTTCATTAATCAATAACATAACCGATGTCCTGGGCTAAGTGTCTGCGTCTTCCTTGTTGTTGTAATCCAACGGCAATAGTATAAAGTCTGTATTATGTTGTTCTTTTAAGTAACATATAAAATATAAAACAAATAAATAATAATAATATATGTAGTTATGGCAGTTATACACGTGTGTTTTATGATGCTTTTTCATATTTATAATACCAATTGAACATTTGTCGTACACGAAATAGTTTTACTCATACAAAATCATGTACGAGTTCATACAACTTTCGTGTAGGTAGGTGTGCTGCGGAGTATGGTGGCAGATTTCTGCCATTTGTCGTCTTTTCGTCTTTTCGTTATTTCGCCGCGATAAGACGACATAACGAAAGACGACAGGACGAAAAGACGCCAAATCAGCGCAAAAATACGACAGAATGAAAATACGACATTTCAAGGGCGAAAAGACGAAAACCGCCGAGCGAAAAGACGAAAAGACGACACTTCAGCCACAAAAAGCCATTTGATATTGTCTTCTTTTCGTTATTTCGTGTGGCCTTACGTCGTCTTTTCGCGATGCATTTGTCGTTCTGTCGTCTTTTCGTCTTGTCGTTCTGTCGTCTTTTCGTTCTGTTGTCTTGTCGTTCTGTCGTCTTGTCGTATTGTCGTGCTGTCGTCTGTCCGCCTTCCGGTTGACATGCGCATTTAATAACACATGGATTACACATTATACTTGATTCCCATGCAAATGGCCGCAGTGCTGAAGTGCGCATGTCAACCGGAAGGCGAAAAGACAACAGAACGACAAGACGACAGGACGAAAGAACGACAAGACAACAAGACGACAGAACGAAAAGTCGACAGAACGAAAAGACGATAGAACGACATAACGACAGAACGAAAAGACGCTAAATGCATCGCGAAAAGACGACAGATCGTCAAAACGACAAGACGACAGAACGACAGAACGAAAAAACGACAGAAGGCCACACGAAATAACGAAAAGACAATAATATGAAATGGCGTCTTTTCGCAGCTGAATTGTCGTCTTTTCGCGTGGCGTTCTGTCGTCGTTTTGCCCATGAAATATCGTCTTTTCGTTCTGTCGTCTTTTCGTTCTGTCGTCTTTTCGTGCTGCATTTGGCGTCTTTTTGTCATCTCGTCTTTTCGTTCTGTCGTCTTTTCGCGGCGAAATAACGAAAATACGACATGGCAGAAATCAGCCACCATAGCGGAGGCACTAAAAGTAGGTATAAAAGTCGAACTGGAAAAGTAGCATTCACAGTACACCGTCAACAAAAACAGGCAACAATTACAAAGAAACGTAAAAGCAAAGTATATAACGAAATAAACATAAAATGGGATAACAATAACGTAACCGCCTTCGAACGGTCGGTGTCAAAAAGTCCGATTGGGGTTTAAACAATATTCTAAGGTGCATCAACATCTTACCCAAATGTCATCCCAATAAAACGGGACAGTTTAAACAAAGAAGTTCATGTCAGGATCATTTCATATTTCGTTGTAATAAAATAGTTTTCTTAAAACGTAAACATAGTAGTAAATACATGTACTAGACATTTAAATTGAGATACACTTTTTGACGTAGAACAGAGTTTGAAAAATTCCACATAGAAAATTGTATTTATTAATAGCAATCTCTCTATGAATTCACGATTGATGTATGTTTTTATGTTTTAATTGAACAAGCTGCACTGCACCTGTACTATCTGTATATCTTCTGATATCCCCATAAAATATATCAAAGATAGTCGCTGCAGTGTAAGGTTTTCAAATTTCGCGATGTTTGCATGTGTGTGTGGGTTTATTGGATGGGTGCGTGTGAGTGTACATTTTCGTGTGCGTGTGCGATGTCCCGCTCGTGTTTAAATATGATGGCAATAATAAACTGTAAATGGTCATATACCGCTATTCCATTCCCATAGGCCTCCATTATAGCCTTTGTCCTACAACCCTTATTCCTATATCCGAACGGATGATAACACTTTTTCTAAAGACCTATCTTAGAGACACTCAACAATGACCAGCACATTGGGGCGAACTGTAATGCTTTCAGCCTCTAATATTTCACTAAAGGTGGGCACCCACGAGAATGGCAGTAAAGAGTTTTTACTTATTTGCAAATATACTCGCAGTACAACTGTATCCATAAAAATGCAAATGTCAGTCCATGGAAATATAATATGTTGATGTTGTATGGAGATTTTTTATGATTTGGGTAATTTAATACCAATGCTATGCCCCAATAGACACTATACGTTTTTCAACCAATTAGAAGTCCCAAATCAATAATGGTATGTGACCAAATATAGACTCGCAAAACAGAAACGATCGGCACGTTTATTATTTGTTTCCAATCGTGTCTACTCTCGTGCCCTTAATCGATTATTCTCGTGTTGCTATGGCTTTTGCCACATCTATGAGTACTTGCTTTGTAGCTTTCTAGTCTTTTGTTTTATATTCATTTATACATGATCACATGAGTGTGATATATTGCTATCAATGCTGCGGATACACGTGCATGTTTTATTTCTCCATTTTCTAGAAACATTTAACTTTGGTACAATTTCGTTATATTTACCTGTTTGAGTTAATACAGTTTTTAGCAACTAAGTGATCATTATGTTAACAAATAAAACGTCCTCCCTCTTTTATTAATCCTCTAAATGTACTAAGAAACAATACTTTCTGAAAGCAATTATCTACGCTGTCCTATTATAAAACGTTATTCGTCGCCAAGACAAACATCATGCGGTTCATTACTAAAGTTCCCGGAAGTGATTAGAGAAAGTTGCGGACTCTTTTCAAAGCACACATGATACTTGCAATGCTAATGAGACAGAATACAACTAATTTGTTTATCTTCATTAACGTTTTTACGAGCAGATATTTTCTAAATTTTTCTCGGTGGATTTTAACCACGCGACATAGCAAAAGTTTAAGTAGATACAAAAATCGAACAGGAAATAGGACGGCAGTCAACCACAAACACACACAGAAATTAAGTCAGTTACTGGTCAGTTGCTTTCCTCTAAATGTTTGCACTTTATCCCTGTTTTATTTTTCTGCTACAGCATATATGTGCTTGTTTTAAATGTATTAGGGTCATGGCAATCAATTTTTTGAGTGTGTGCGTAATTTATAGCACTGTTTCTGATTCTAGCATAGAGCATACAGTCTCTCACTCTTACAAATGTATCCATGTGTGGAGTTGCATGTTGATTTTAACACGTTTCCAGTCACCACGGCATCTACTTGTAGTCGTGAGCCCCTTGTTCAATGTTATATTTCTGCCACAATGGCATATGACGCCACAGACATTATATCCCCACCAAGTCATATTACTATCATTTATAGCCCGAGCGTCAAACGATGCATCTATTAGTATATTTTTTATAAATTAGTTGGTATGAACCGGCCAGGGATTGAACCCACGACCCACGAGATCTCGTATGCGATTCGGACCCTACCATTATGGCAAAATCGCGTTATCACAAATGATTGACATTTAAAAAATGCATTGTAACAAACCGTTTGTGCCCCTTGACTTTCCCAAAACCTCTCACTAGTTCCGGCAAATAAAAGGTATTCGCCAAACTGTATTAATATCTTGCTTGATAAGAAATTGGTAAGTAAAACTGAATATTGGATTCCACACGAAGAAATAGGACAACCATATAATGCTCCAGGCATATATATTAGCGTCGTATTGTTGCACCTATACTACCAACATTAAGCTCGTGAAACATGGATGGAAATCCGTATAGAAGGCATTTTTATAACGACCCTATTTAATTTCTTTACCTGCGAAGAACAAAGTAACATCAACAATACACACCTATTCACTGAAACATATTAAAACCTATGCGAGTTTCGAACGCATGACTTTCGGATTGACAATCGTTCCGCTTTGCAATTGGACTTGTCCAATCAGTTAATCAATAGTGTTATTTTCTAGTACGGAAAGACGCTAATGGATGTAGATACGTGAACGGGACGTTATACATGGCCATTACATAAGTATATCCTTTAACGTCTGTATGTATTTAGCATAATTAAAACAGTATTGGCTTCCGGTTTATTTTCGACGTGCATGCGCAGACTCGGTATTTTCGCTTTAATGAACGCCATTTTTCTTTTGTACACAGTAGATTGACGTTATAATATAAACTGGACATTTGAAACCATTGTAATCGTGATAAAACCATTGGCGAGAAGTTTTTTTGGGCGAAAGATAAGTACGGCATTTAAGTGTTTGTAGTCTTGTGGTAATATGGCATCTTATGATTTTAGTAGATGAGTAGGTCACGTTTCACGGGGCTGTTCACAAGTTCATGTGAATATGGCTGTGTGCAGTGTATCACCGTGTGCATATTGACGTCATTTTCATGATTGAGGATTTTAACTTATTGCATACAAGTTCGTGGGTACCGGTTGTGAAAAGTTCGTGACGGAAGGTAGGTACGGGTTTATGTTGTAAGTGTTGAGTTGCAATGTATTGGAAAGAGCTAGTTGAAAGTAGGTCACAGGCGTTAAAATTAATATAATTTTGGAGACGCTCGGCACACTGAGTACCAGCTCAAATTAATTGAGCTGCTCAGTCTCACTTCGACTCTTCCCACAGTACCGTCAGTTTCCCAGTACCAGCTACGTAACCCCACGCCGGAGTATAGATTCACTGAGCGTCTCTCGCAACTGCGTGGTCAGAATTTGATTTGAGGAAGTGTCCCCTAGAAGGAATGGACAGTACAACTTTATTACTCTATTGAACTGTAGTATCTTCCCACTGATCGGACCACTGTGAAATCGAAATTATCAAAATATCAGCCTATTCTTAAACAACAAAGAAATATAAAAAGATCGGACAGGGAAAGTAGCATTCAAGAGGGACAGTCAACCACAGAACACAGAAACAAACACGCAAACTGACAAACAAGAAGGCAAAAGTAATAGTAAATGCAAACGACGTCACAAACACAAAAGGGTTGAAAATAGGGCTACCGCCTTGGAATGGTCAGTGGCAAAGTATAGGCCACTGGGGGTTTAAGCCGGTTCTAGGGTGCACCAAACCTCACACTTACCCTTTAATCTTTGTATAACTAAAAAGCTACTCAATCAGGGTTACCGTTACATAAACTCATAACACCTTTGCAAAAATGTATTATCTTAACCCTGATCTTCTTTCCAAATATAAAAGTAATTTAAGGACTATTCTGCGACAAGGACTATCACAACCTGAATTCTATGGTGATGTGATTTATAAACTTCGTAAGATTCTTGGTCATGATCACTTTCATACTATCTTTGTTAAACTTGTTAAAAAGTTTATCAAAAGAGTTTATGACCCTATCATTTTGCAACGTACTGCGTGCTTGGTGGTGGACCCTTTTACAGTTCGCCACTATGCTTTCCTCTTTAATTGTACGATGACCGGACAGGCTGTGGACCCTATGATGACGCCTACCTAAAGCAAATTGTAACGGTGACGTTTGATGTTTGTCTATTATCTTTTTTGTCGGGCCCTTAATGGTTTATTCTCTTGTTGCTCTGGCTTCTGCCAAGTCATTGAGTACCTTCATTGTGGCTTTCTAGGCTATTGTTTTTTTGTATTATATTTACACGAGCATATTTGTGTTTTGCTTATATTGATTATTGATGCTGCCGTGTTGGTTCGAGATTAGATCATGGCGGGGATTTCTTTATTTACACTGTCCTGTTTTAATGGGATGAAGTAGGGTAAGTGTGAGGTTTGGTGCACCCTAGAACCGGTTTAAACCCCTAGAGGCCTATTTTGCCACTGACCGTTCCAAGGCGGTAGCCATATTGTCAACCCTTTTGTGTTTGTGATATCGTTTGCATTTATATTACTTTTGCCTGCTTGTTTGTCTGTTTGCGTGTTTGTTTCTGTGTTTTGTGGTTGACTGTCCTCCTTGAATGCTACTTTCTCTGTCCGATCTTTTTATATTTCTTTGTTTCAATTGTGATCGTTTTATTGATGAGAGAATTCAACGAAAATGTATTGTAACCTACGATTAGTTGCAGTTGGTATGTTCAAGACGAAAAGGGGTTTTAGCACTGTTCACTTTGAAGTTTGCAAGGCCATGGGAAAATAATAATAATAATAAAAAAACAATGATAATAATAATAATAATAATACATGCTTTATTAGTATTATGCATTATTTTAGTAATTATAACGGTAATAATCCCAATAAAAATAATTAATAAAACAACATGCAATTGCTTAACTCAATATTTAATCATCCGTCTCATGTCGACCGACCTTCAAGTCTCCCTGTTTTGAAAAACTTTTCCCTGTTTTGACTGGAGGGAGAAGTCACTTCTGGAGTCTGGCTTGACCACTGCAACATACTCTTTAAAATGGCCGACAGAGTTAGTAAATATTCATGTTTTGAAAACAAACGATTGTATTATTCGCTATTAAGACAATTAAAGAAACATATGAATTGTCACAGTCTCTCGAAATTAGCCGGTAGCCCGAATCCCACAGACAGTAAAAATCATGTCGGGCATGTAAATTTTGAAAGCGGGCATGTTAAAAATGAGACGAAAATGCCAAAATGAATCGGATTGAAATCAGACCCAAAAATTACCGACAACTTGTAAACTAATTTAAAAGTCGATTTATTTTGTTTATACATCACCGGAAACAACTCTCGGTTTCAGAATAGACTGGTTTTCAATTTTCTTTGCTGTTTTCGAACGACGTTGGGGACGAAAGAGCAATACCGCGATGTAAACCCGACTGATAATGAACTGAAGATCATTTCCGGTCTATTTTGTAACCTACATCTACGATAAGCTTTCTTCATTATTTCGCAAGAGCGTAACCTGGCAGAAAAAAGTAATTCAACGTTAGTCACTCAAATAAAAACATATGAACTCGTAATTTTCAGACCTAACGACTGAGAATAACGTTTCAAAACAATCAAGTTCTTTATTTTATTTTATTTTTTGTGATATTACTCTACAAAACATGCAACTTTCTGTGACAATATACATATCTGTCTAAAAATAACACTCAAAATACACTTAAAAAAATCGGATCTGTAGAAATGTGTTCGGCTAGTAAATTTTTGTAAGTCAAATGCCCGATGGGCTAGTAGCTCAAAATGTTTTTCGTGAGGACTGTTGTTATTGTAATTACAGAGCTCCAGACAAACTTCTATGTCAAAGGGTATTCTATCTACTAAATAAATCTGCAGTGCGGATTCAGATTATTTTAAAGAGTAAATGTTACAATGTTTTTGCTTTTTACTTCAAAATATGACTTTATTAAACTAGCAATTGTTAATTTTCAATGCTTATTTTCACTCCCGATTTTTCTTTCTTGTTTATTTCTTAAATTTTAATACCCCCAAAAAATTGCTTCTCTGGAGTTCTGAAGTAAAGTATTAGATTTTTTTAATAATATCAGTAAATATGCGCTATTGTTTACATAGAATACATCATCTCTAAATCAGAAATACACCCTAAATGTCTGTGTAACTTGCCCCAGAATCAGACTTGCCCCTGCTTTTGTCGTTAGTTTATGCTTGAATTTCTTCTGTACTTGAAACCGATGAACATTACTATGTCGGTATGTTAACGTAAGACAATCCAATGATTTCTTAATATTTTTTTGTATGGCCTGCGTAGCACGGCAGTCTCTAAGGGATCACTTTGTCCATCGTCATTGCCATCGTCCATCACAGTTTAATCTGCAACCTAACCTTGGCCATAATAACTTGAAAAGTATTTGGCCTATGTTCATAACCCTTTTGTGTTTGTAATGTCATTTGCATTTTTTATTACTTTTGCCTTCTCGTTTGTCTGTTTGCGTGTTTGTTTTTGTGTTTTGTGGTTGACTGTCGTCCTTGAATGCTGCTTTCCCTGTCCGATATTTTTGTCTTTCTTCACACACATTTCATCTTACCTTAAGAAATGTGTTAAACATGCCCTATAACTTACTGACTTTCATTTTTGGCAGAGTTATGCCTCTTTTTATAGTTTGATTGTACATGCTGATATAAGCACAAGGCAAGTGACCCAAGTGTTCTGTGGAACATCCTTCTAGTTTTGTATCAATTGATTTCAAAAGTTACCTTTACATACCTTTACAGTCATACTGGAGGGCAATTACTAGTGTTGAAAAACTTTGATAATACATTATCCCTCATCTGACTTTGTAAACAACCCACGATTTATTTCCAACCTACAGAGATGATATAGACTTTGTGTCAAGCACACTATTGACTTTTTTGTATAATATTTTACCGTCACTTTTGCATTAAACTGATTTAAAATGTATGCTCTGTTAAAAAGGTATACAAGCTTGCTAACTCTTGCGTTTACATGTTATAGTAAGTTGTGAAACAGATCCATATTTGATTTTCAGACGTTTAATGCAGTAAATCAGAATTTTTTGATTTGTTTTAGCTCTACTGATCAAAGATCATCAGAGCTTTAGCCATGGTGCGGTGTCCGTCCATCCGTCCGTAAAGCTTTTTTGATGGATTTTCATGAAACTTTACAGGAATGTAGCCATGATGCTTGATTGATCCTAGCAAATATTCATATTGATGTAAAATCCAAGATGGCCGCCAAAGTCAAAAATAGATTTTTAAAAAGTAAGTCTGTAGCGACTACTTCTTGAACACCATAATACGGTCTTTTTTCTAAATAATCAACATGACATGATGTTGGTCATTGTCGACATGGCGCCCAGCGGCCATATTTGTTTACATAGAGTTATATAGTAAAAGCTTGCAGCGACTACTCCTCTGAAACTACTGGACGGTTTTTCTTGATGTCTAGTTGATCCTAGCAAAATTTCAGGTCGGACGGAAATTCAAAATGGCCGCCACGGATAAAAACAGATTTTTAAAATACAAATTTGTAGCAACTACTTCTTGAAAACTATAATGGGACTTCTTTTAAAATGATCAGCATGACATGATGTTGGTGACAGGACAGATCCTTTTGAAAATCATTTTGATTTGACGTTAAACATGGCTTTAAACCCCCAGTGGCCTTTGTTGCCACTGACCGTTCCAAGGCAGTAGCCCTATTGTCAACCCTTTTGTGTTTGTGGTTTGCATTTTGTATTACTTTTGCCTTCTCGTTTGTCTGTTTGCGTGATTGTTTTTGTGTTTTATGGTTGACTGTCGACCTTGAATGCTGCGTTCCCTGTCCGATATGTTTATCTTCTGTCAGTGGTCATCTTTGTTTACAAGTGTTATATAGTACAAACTTGTAGCGGCTACTTCTCTGAAACTACTTGTCAGATTTTCATGAAACTTCACAGGAATGTTGATGTCTATTTGATTCTAGGATAATTTTCATAAAACTTAACAGAAATGTTGCTCCTGATGTTTAGTTGATCCTACCATTTAAGGTTGGCCGGAATTTCAAGATGGTCGCCATGGCTAAAAATATGTGTTTAAAAAACAAATTTGTAGCGACTACTTCTTAAAAACTATAAGCGATAATAAATCAGATATGGAACTTTTTCTAAAATGACCAGCATGACATGATGTTGGTCCTTGTTGAAAATTATCTTGAGTTGACATTAAGCATGGCAGCCAGAGACCATCTTTGTTTACATAGAGTTATATAGTAAAAACGTGTAGCGCCTACTCCACTGAAACTACTTGACAGATATTCATAAAACTTCACATGAATGTTAATCTAGCTATAAAATCCTATCAGTAGAGCTTCAGAGTCTTGTTGTTGTCCGTTTTCAAAGATGTAAAAAATAATAATCCAAGCCTTTATTCTCTTTGCCAGATGCATTTTACAAGGCGGCACTCACAACAGGTTTATGACCCTGGATTCTTTACATTTGTTATGCCCCCACAACCGAATGGTGAGGGGGCATATAACGTTACCCATGTCCGTCCTTCCTTCCGTCTGTGTGTCATTCTCCTCCAACACTTTTCAACCGATTGCGTCAAAAATGTACAGGATGCTTACCTACTGTATGTATTACCGGAGTTATTGCTCCTTTTTCATCAAATTTTACGTCACAATATTTTGTGTGTCTATTCACACCCACACTTTTCAACCGATTGCTTCGAAACTTTACAGGATACTTATCTATCATGTCAAGACGTGCATATCTTTTCAGTTTCGGCGTCAAAATCGACCCAGTATTACCGGAGTTATTGCCCCTTTTCATCAAATTTTACGTCACAATATTTTGTGTGTCTATTCACACCCACACTTTTCAACCGATTGCTTTGAAACTTTACAGGATACTTATCTATTATGTCAAGATGTGCATCTTTTTTTAGTATCAACATCGACCGAGTATTACCGGATCTATGGCCCTTTTTCATCAAATTTTACGTTAAAATATCTTGTGTTTATCTCATCCCACAGTTTTCCTTCATTTCTTTTCAAACTTTACAGGTTACTTACCTATAATATCAAAATATGCATACCGATTCGGTGTCAGAGTTATGACATTTTACATCAAATTTTACGTTTTACACTGATTATTTTCAGTGGAGGCATCCGTGTACATTGTAAACATTTTATTTTTTTATTTTTTCTAACCATAGATACCATTGATATATTTATATAAAAATACAGACTAGTAAACTTAGAGTAATAGTAAAGTAACTGATTGCAAATAACTATCACCCTGTGTGGTTGCTGGGGTAGAATACAACCACTGCAAATTGTGCTTACGCCATAGGGGATCCCTCCAAACTCATTACTCCAACGTTATGTTCATTTTGGCATTTTTTTATAATGCTCATTCAAGGTCTTTATCATGACACCACGTATGGAAACGTTGCTCCATTGTAAATGAAGTGTCTACTATAGAATTCACAGCAATTCTGCGGTTCTTAGGTTATACTGTTCTAGGCCCATGTTCCTTATTTATTTATTTTGATGTATAAAATTATAGAGAATGAGCATTGCATGTTATGTTCATTCCTGTTAGGCGCTATGTAACCTCTCATGTGTTGGGGCACCGCAAAACTCAGTTGAAATTGTACAAAAAACAATTAATTAGAATAATATTAATAATAAATATATGCAGCATTTCCACTCGAATGGATATGTTCGATCACCGTAGTCGTATAAAAATGCATTGTGGCGCAAGAAAATAACCAGGAAATATTGTTTTTATGAGTTTCCATCATCCAAAAATAGAAAGTTTACCATTTTACTCTAAACTTACTGAATAATTATGGCCAACATGACCTAAACTTAGAAATAGATGCACCCATTACCTCTGTAATTTCAACATGTCCACATTTTGAGTTTCTACGCAAAATATCTTCGCGTAAGTCATTTTTCATGTAGCTGATATCCACTCCAAGAAGTTTATCATCAAACTCTGCATAAGTACGCGATTTCACTCACTCGAAATGAAATAATAAAGTTTGGGTTTTGCGTGAGCTGTATTGTATCAACCGAGTAAACTCGACCATGAAACATTGTAATAAAGTAATCCAATAAACGCCTCACTGACCAATTGCAGATCATAATGTTAATTCGGAGCAAAAGTTGCTCGTGTGGCTTATTGAAATTGTTATGCCTTTAATACAGACGAAACGTCACTACAAGGTCTCTTGGAAAGAAATTTCAGGATTGTTATTCAGGTCATTTGGTAAAAGGTTAAGGTCACTGTTACTGCATAAGTACGCGATTTCACTCACTCGAAATGAAATAATAAAGTTTGGGTTTTGCGTGAGCTGTATTGTATCAACCGAGTAAACTCGATCATGAAACATTGTAATATAGTAATCCGATAAACGCCTCACTGACCAATTGCAGATCATAATGTTAATTCGGAACAAAAGTTGCTCGTGTGGCTTATTGAAATTGTTATGCCTTTAATACAGACGAAACGTCACTACAAGGTCTATTGGAAAGAAATTTCAGGATTGTTATTCAGGTCATTTGGTAAAAGGTTAAGGTCACTGTTACTAAAAATAGGAATTTGGATTCCATTCAATGACATTAGTTTCCCTTGACGGATTTAACAAAAACTTCACCTCATTGGAATTAAGCATGGGATTTGTATTCAGGTTATCAAAAGGTCAAAGTCACTATTACTAAAAATTGCTTTTTGCTGAAAAAATTCACTTTCCATTAATGAATTTTAATAAAAAAATCACCACAAAGTGCGTCTCATGGACAGAAAGTTCACAATTGTTATTCAGGTAGTTTGATTATAAGTCAAGGTCATTGTAGCTATAGGAAATTGGTTTCCACTCAATACCTTTATTTTCCCTTAACGGATTTAACAAAACGGAATTACAATCGGGTTATTTGTCCGAAAGTTAAGACCACTGTTACTATAAATAAAAATTGGTTTCTGCTGAATAAATTCACCTTCCCACAAAGTTAGTGAAACTTCATCAACTGCAGCTCATTTAAATGAAGCTCAGGATTGTTATTTAGGTAATTTGATTTTAGAGCAAGGTCACTGTTAGTACATGTACAATTGGTTACTACTCAGTAAATTGATTTTCCCATACAGGATTTTAAGGAAACTATACCACAAAGTGTGGCTCGTGGAAAGGAAGCTTGGGATTGTCATTGAGGTTATTTTGTCAAAAGGTCAAGCCTCAACGAAATATAAAATGATCGGACAGGGTAAGTAGCATTCAAGGAGGAAAGTCAACCACAAAACACAGAAACAAACACGCAAACAGACAAACAAGAAGGCAAAAGTAATAACAAAAGCAAATGACATCTCAAACACAAAAGGGTTGACAATAGGGCTACCGCCTTAGAACGGTCAGTGGCAAAGTAGGCCACTGGGGGTTTAAGCCGGTTCTAGGGTGCACCAAACCTCACACTTACCCTACTGTCATCCCATTAAAACAGGACAGTGTAAATAAAGAAATCCCCGCCATGATCTAATCTTTAACCAACAAGGCAGCATCAATAGGCAATATAAGTAAAACACAAATATGCTCGTGTAAATATAATACAAAAAACAATAGCCTAGAAAGCCACAATGAAGGTACTCAGTGACTTGGCAGAAGCCAGAGCAACAAGAGAATAAACCAATAAGGGAACGACAAGAAAGAGCATAGACAAACATCAAACGCCACCGTCCCAATGGGCTTTAGGTAGGCGTCATCATAGGGTCCACAGCCTGTCCGGTCATCGTACTATTAAAGAGGAAAGCATAGTGGCGAACTGTAAAAGGGTCCACCACCAAGCATGCAGTACGTTGCAAAATGATAGGGTCATAACCTCTTTTGATAAACTGTAACAAGTTTAACAAAGATAATATGAAAGTGATAATGACCAAGAATCTTACGAAGTTTATAAATCACATCACCATAGTCAGGTTTTGATAGTCCGTGTCGCAGAAGAGTCCTTAAATTACTTTTATATTTGGAAAGAAGATCAAGGTTACGATAATAAAACTTTGCAAAGGTTTTACGAAGTTTATGGTAATGGTAATACTGATTGAGTAGCTTTTTAGTTATACAAAGATTACGAATATTAAAGTCCTCAACTCGAGTACAAGCTCTTGAAAAACGAATAAGTTAAGACACATACACCCCATAAGAAGTTGCTCGGGGAACATCCCCAAGTGGGGGTTACTAACAATGTCGAAATTAAAATCATCTCTCTTGTCATAGATTTTGCTAATTATTTCACCATTTTCAATCGAGAGATCTAAATCAAGAAAAGAAGCGTTATTATCAGAAAAATTAGCTTTATTAAGCTAAAGTTCTTTAGGTCTCATTATGCACTTAGCTCTCTTGCATGTGACTGTAGGATGATTCTTACACCATAAAAAGTAGGGGTGTGTTCTTCGGTTTGAGATATTTTAATAATTGCCCATGGATTTTTTCTTTTCTTGTTGCAGGAGAGAAAACAATAGTGTGAGATTGGATGAACAGCGACTAGACGACACTGACAGCAAAATGTGACAAATTTGTGGGTGCTCAAAATGCGTATGAATTTAGGTGCAAAGTGTTAAGTGAAAGCCGAAAAGAGTACCTTGACAGCCACCACTCACATTAAAAAAAAAATAATGGGCTATGTACCAGATTTTGTGAATTTTTATGAACAGCAGTAACAGTATTTTCCCAAAAAAATACTTTTAGACTGTAAATGCTTTATTCAGAATGGAAAATTGGACTTTACTGCCTATGGCCAATACAGTAAAATCGAACCTAAAACCTAAATAAGGCATTATGCAAAACAGCTCCTTTTTTGCGAATTCAGTTGCGTAATTTGTGAATTTGATGAGTCAAAGGTACTACAATGTTACTACTATGAAAGAGTTATTTAATACTATAAACTTTAGTCTTTTGGTGCACCCTGTAACCGGTTTAAACCCCCAGTGGCCTACTTTGCCACTGACCGTTCCAAGGCGGTAGCCCTATTGTCAACCCTTTTGTGGTTTTGATGTCGTTTACTTTTATTATTACTTTTGCCTTCTTGTTTGTCTGTTTGCATGTTTGTTTCTGTGTTTTGTGGTTGACTGTCCTCCTAGAATGCTACTTTCCCTGTCCGATCTTTTTATATTTCTTTTTGTTTTAGATTTCCTAAAAGAAATCAGACTATATACATCATTATAATGTGTTCTTATATATATATACTTGTTTATATACCCGTTGACGGGCATTTGTTGATTTACATATATAGTTTATATTACTACCATATCATCCCTTATTTTTTAATAGTTTTATTTTTATATATTTAGATACATTTTTAATTACTATTTAATTTCTTCATCTTTCGTCGGTTTTTGCGCACAATATGACCTATTTATGTGTCGACGTTCCGTAAAACCATTCATTCATTTATATTACTACCATATCATCCATTATTTTTTTATAGTTTTATCTATATATATTTACATTAATTTTTAATTTCTACTTTTTTTCGTCATCTTTCGCCGGTTTCTGCGCACAATATGACCTATTTATGTGTCAACCGAGACTGCAATATTTCGTATTTATCGTGTTCGGCCGTTTCCAAAGGTCCACTCTCATACTCTTTTATACCAAATTTGTTTGTGGTTGACTATCGTCCTTGAATACTACTGTTCCTGTTCGATTGTCCATTAGCATACACTCTTTTGTATATCTACTTTTACATTGCAGTGACATGTATCCAAATGGCGGGAGATATAACGGAAGAAACTGGGCAAATTTGAAATATGTCGCATTCTTCGGCATATTTTGATATCACCCATGCCTATTTTAATTTACACAATACGGCACATTATCCTTCCCTGTTAGAGCATGTTGTTTTGCCTGACTTTGCCGCCAAAAGAAAAATGTGAATATGTTTCACGGAAAACTACTGGTCACGTGGTATTGCAAGAAATGCTAACGGTACATTTATTATAACGATAAGGGAGAAAGAAATTCAAAACCAGTCAACATAAAACAATTAATACAGAACTCTATCATGTGATGTACTAATGGGACATATTGAATATTGACGACCTAACCCAAGCTATCTGCTTGCATGTAATAGAAGGTATGTTAAAGTCGAAATGTAGCATTGACAAAACACAGCTACCCCGAAACCAAGAAATACTAGGAAGAAATGCACATTTGAAAATACACAGTAGGACATTAGACCAAACAAGGGTTCGACTTGTATATATACTTTGAACATAGGCAAGCCATGTTAGAAAATCAGTGACATAAACTACCGTTGGCATTTAAACCAGGTTTAAGGGTGCAACAAACATCAATAATTACCATGTCCCCAATCCAATAAAACGGGACAGTATAACTAAAGGAATCCTGGCTCTAACAAACAAGGCAGCAGTATTAAAATGACATATAGGGTCCTATAGAAACCACAGCGTCCAAAGGCAATGACATCGTAGGTCCGCACTGTACTACACACAAGGAGCGATATTTTATTAATTATACAATGAAAAAGACAAAATACAGCAGAAAGGGTGGTGAAGACAGGGTTACCGACTTGGAACGGTCAGTATGCAATAAGGCCTACAGGTTAGCTTGAATCGATTCTATGTGTACACAATCCTCGCTATTATTCTGTCTTCAGCGCCAAAATAGACAATGCAGTGTAAACAAAACTACATCCCATCAAAAGGAATTCTCTAACAATAACGTCCACATTCAGAGAAACTAACAAAACCAACCATTAATATGCTGTTGAAGAGCTATATAAAATACAAAGCAAGAAATATCTCGGGATCCAGCCAGAATTGTACTGAACAACCACAGCAGTCGAAGCAAAAGAGAAAACCAATATAGGGCGGGACCAGAAAATACGAGAGCGAGAGCTCATGCACCTTTAGGCCATACACCGAGATGATCATATTTAAGTATGATATATGATTGATTGATTGAATTGGATTTTATAGTCGCACCGACAGCTAAGGTCATATGGCGACTTTCCAGCTTCCATTGGTGGAGGAAGACCCCAGGTGTCCCTCCGGGCAATTTTCGTGTACGGGCGGGCACCTTGGTAGAACCACCGGTATGATATATGAAAAAAGCACTAAGTATAAAATTATGACAGAAGAGTAACTGAGTACATTTTCCCAATGATAACCTAAACCCTGACAGAAAAAAAGAAGTAAACTGGTTAAGCACAAATTAGCATTGATTGTTATACAAGGAGAATAAAAGTCCAAAAAATTAAACATTCACAGAACACAGTTAACCAAAACCACTCAAAGACATACACAACAAACATCAAGAACACGCAGAGCAATAGAAGCAAATTATGCTAAACAAGACTATAAGGAAGGCCATTATAAGATGGATATTAAAGTCGTGTATAAGGTGTCACCTATGGTTTTACGCGGTGTTTATATTTGGATTCAAAGACTACACCCAGCTCGCATTTCCAGTGAAATCATACCTTAAGAACCCGGGCAGTTTCCTGGTATACACTTGTTTACAGGAAACACATCAATCCCATTGACATCTCCATGATGAACTTCCTTATAATCTCACTGCTGTCATTGAATATCAAGACGAAAACACAGTAGTTGCATGAATACATGTAAATATTTTTTTTAAAATACAACTGACTCCAACAACGTACTTCTCATCATTATGTAAAGCGTAACTGACTCTTGCTGTGGAAGATCTACGATCACATCTTGTTAAATGTGAGAGTATTATGAGTAGGATGCATTGGTTAACAAAGCTTTTGTTTATTTTAACGAATAAATGTGACAAGGTATTATCCGAGTTTCGTTTCAGTGTTTGAGGCTTGTCTATGGGCTTTGTAGATAATTTGAACTAAAAACAAATTCATGCCTTCCATTTGCAGATTGTGCGTTGTAGCGCTATCGTTAACATCTGGGTTTACGACGTTGTAATATAAGTAGTAAATAATTGTGACACAGTGAACTTGTTATGGCAGTAGTCAAATATAAGCATTAAAATCAAGTTTTCAAAGCACTCGTGTCGTATTGTCAAATACTTTTTCAGTTTCTCTGGATAACGCTTTTTATGTGGAACTATACAACGCAATTATGAATCTATTAAGTGTATGAGAGTTGTTTCATCTTAATGGGTTCGTAGTAATGTGATAAAAGAAAATGTATGACAAATATGTTGCCTTAATTATTTCACTGTAAACAGACTACATAATAGCATTCACAATCACTGTGCATACAAACCAGTAATTATACAAGTTCTACGAAAATACAAGACAAGCAGTGCTAACATGATATGTAGCCTTACAAAAAAGTACTCCCCTGCTGGGAACAGGAGTGGGTTATTGATATACGCTACAATCTCTAAATGGCCTGTTTCACAACAATTAATATATATGAAGACTCATTACATACGTCAGTACACTTAATAAATAAAGTACAGTGGGCTTAACATATGCCACTTACAGGAGTTCCATGTCGGTTCAATATTTCAACCAAATTATGTTGTTGACATGGCTGTTACCTTCGGCTTTGAAAGTCATTTTGTAAGGTTTTTTTAAATAAATTCGTATTTTTTTTTAATTTAAGCGCATTTTCTTTAACGATATATACATGTGCAGTACAGATTTTATGTAGCGTTTAGGACATGTAGACACATATATAGGTCATGTTGTGCGCAAAAACTGATAAAAGATGAAGAAATAAAGTAGTAATTAAAAAATAATGTAAATATATAAAGATGCAACTATTTACTACTGACATACAACCAAATTCCTTAACGTGAAATACACGTGAAAACAAAACACGTGAAATTCACGTTAAGTTCACGTGAAATTCACATGAAATTGTAACAACTCACTAACGTTAACTAACGTTAAATTATTTACAAAGTGAAATTCATGTGAAAAAAATATAACATGAAATTCACGTTAAGTTCAATATACACATGAAAAGGATAACAATATACTAATGTTAAATTATTTCCAACGTGAAATTCAGGTGAAAAAAACATCAACGTGAAATTCACATGAAATTCAGGTGAAAATGTATACCATTAAATAACGTGAATTTATTTTTAACGTGAATTTGCTCATGCACCTTTAGGCCATACACCGAGATGATTGATTGATTGAATTGGATTTTATAGTCGCACCGACAGCTAAGGTCATATGGCGACTTTCCAGCTTCCATTGGTGGAGGAAGACCCCAGGTGTCCCTCCGGGCAATTTTCGTGTACGGGCGGGCACCTTGGTAGAACCACCGGTATGATATATGAAAAAAGCACTAAGTATAAAATTATGACAGAAGAGTAACCGAGTACATTTTCCCAATGATAACCTAAACCCTGACAGAAAAAAAGAAGTAAACTGGTTAAGCACAAATTAGCATTGATTGTTATACAAGGAGAATAAAAGTCCAAAAAATGAAACATTCACAGAACACAGTTAACCAAAACCACTCAAAGACATACACAACAAACATCAAGAACACGCAGAGCAATAGAAGCAAATTATGCTAAACAAGACTATAAGGAAGGCCATTATAAGATGGATATTAAAGTCGTGTATTAGGTGTCACCTATGGTTTTACGCGGTGTTTATATTTGGATTCAAAGACTACACCCAGCTCGCATTTCCAGTGAAATCATACCTTAAGAACCCGGGAAGTTTCCTGGTATACACTTGTTTACAGGAAACACATCAATCCCATTGACATCTCCATGATGAACTTCCTTATAATCTCACTGCTGTCATTGAATATCAAGACGAAAACACAGTAGTTGCATGAATACATTTAACTATTTTTTTTAAAATACAACTGACTCCAACAACGTACTTCTCATCATTATGTAAAGCGTAACTGACTCTTGCTGTGGAAGATCTACGATCACATTTTGTTAAATGTGAGAGTATTATGAGTAGGATGCGTTGGTTAACAAAGCTTTTGTTTATTTTAACGAATAAATGTGACAAGGTATTATCCGAGTTTCGTTTCACTGTTTGAGGCTTGTCTATGGGCTTTGTAGATAATTGGAACTAAAAACAAATTCATGCCTTCCATTTGCAGATTGTGCGTTGTAGCGCTATCGTTAACATCTGGGTTTACGACGTTGTAATATAAGTAGTAAATAATTGTGACACAGTGAACTTGTTATGGCAGTAGTCAAATATAAGCATTAAAATCAAGTTTTCAAAGCACTCGTGTCGTATTGTCAAATACTTTTTTCAGTTTCTCTGGATAACGCTTTTTATGTGGAACTATACAACGCAATTATGAATATATTAAGTGTATGAGAGTTGTTTCATATTAATGGGTTCGTAGTAATGTGATAAAAGAAAATGTATGACAAATATGTTGCCTTAATTATTTCACTGTAAACAGACTACATAATAGCATTCACAATCACTGTGCATACAAACCAGTAATTATACAAGTTCTACGAAAATACAAGACAAGCAGTGCTAACATGATATGTAGCCTTATAAAAAAGTACTCCCCTGCTGGGAACAGGAGTGGGTTATTGATATACGCTACAATCTCTAAATGGCCTATTTCACAACAATTAATATATATGAAGACTCATTACATACGTCAGTACACTTAATAAATAAAGTACAGTGGGCTTAACATATGCCACTTACAGGAGTTCCATGTCGGTTCAATATTTCAACCAAATTATGTTGTTGACATGGCTGTTACCTTCGGCTTTGAAAGTCATTTTGTAAGTTTTTTTTAAATAAATGCGTAGTTTTTTTTAATTTAAGCGCATTTTCTTTAACGATATATATGTGCAGTACAGATTTTATGTAGCGTTTAGGACATGTAGACACATATATAGGTCATGTTGTACGCAAAAACTGATAAAAGATGAAGAAATAAAGTAGTAATTAAAAAATAATGTAAATATATAAAGATGGGTGAATTTGAAATGTACGACCGATGGTGTTCCAAGGGGCAACCGCCCCTTGGTCAGTGGGGCTCTTGACGATCGTACGTTATATTTCATGATTTTTAGCTTAGATTAAATGTATGTATAATTCAAGCGAAAGAATTCGCACATGTAAAGTCAATTCAAATAGTATACATGTATTTATATTTTGTATAACAAATTAAAATCGGGAAAACAAGGGCGCAACATCTCTGCTGGATATATGTTACCCCTCATCTCCTTTCCCACTTTTTGGACCATTTATTTATTTCATTTTTCTGGCGAACTGTACGTCCGGGCGTACGGGCGTATGCCTGGCTACGCACCTGTTATTTATTTCTTGAGGGCTATTCCATAAAAACATACCTTGGACACCAGGAAGGCAATTTAATAAACATCTATGGGTGAATCCTATTTTCTGAAATTTGTTTCTTTAAACTCAACTTTGCATTTATGGCTGGGTGTTCAATTTTAAAAGTGCCTTCCTGGGGACACATGTTTTAATGGAATAGCCCTGACAGGATATTTAAAATTAACATAAAATTAACATAAGCAATACAGAGTCATTGTGATATGAAGAGGGTGGTGATGGTTGAGTTGGATTTTAAATAATTATTCGAGTTATCTGGGAAACGAAACCATGCTTCCAATGTGGACGCATGGATTTAAATCTATCTTGAATAATTAGCTGTAAAAACAGTGATGTTGATTAGAGCTAAAATCTGGTCTTATCAGTAATTATTGACGGGCTACTACACATGCACATTTCTCGATGGGACTTTCTGGTATCTCCGGACATGTGATTTGTCGGACCCTGTCCAGTGATAAGCAGAATTAACAATATTTGTCAGAATTATCGAGAGGGAACTGTCATTCCACTTAACTTTAAGTCGAAAACAAAATTGGCATATCTTACACAATGACTTCATCAACAGTAATTATATTGGAGAGAACATGAAGTCCAAATAAATGCTTTTATATATTTAATATGAAACTGAATAACATTATAACATTATGGTTTTTTTATTTGTATTTGGATGTACTATGGTAATTGTTCCAGATTGCCTCCAGTCCCTTTAAACATGCATCTGTAAACACAATATTTGTCTTTACTGTGAGTAAGTCTATACATATTAATGAAAAACACATTGTGATCCTCCTTATGTTTGATGTACTTTGCTATCTTTGTTGTTGCTGCCTTTTCACTCTTAAACTGTCTTTTCCCTTCTCTCATATGCGCATGTTGCATCTTCCCCAAAATGGTCATGAATTACACGAGGGCACTGGATAACTGCACCAACTCGCACATACAGTATATCTCATCATCGGAACTCCACTTAAACCCGTGTGCCCCATTGGGTTGTCCCCCATATTGTGCCTTTAACACAACCACAATTTCAACCACAGTATTGGAACCAGTCACTCGAATCAGTTATTTCACTGTTACAATTTTGTCCTGAAAATAATGAAAAAAACATGGATTTATTAATGGAAATGTAGTTATTTATCAATGCTGTGTTTAGTACAAAATCCTGTTTTACGGCTCCAAAAGAACTTTGCATTGAAATTTCTTTTAAAACTTTATAAAGTATAAAATATGCAAATCTAGATGGCTGCTGGGTGTCACGAAACACCCAATTCTACCTATTTCCACAAAATCCACCCCAAATCTACACCTAAACATCAAAAATCCACAAGAAATCTACATTATAAAGTAGTGCAATGATGTTTATGTATCAAATATCACAAACAAATAAATCATTTTAGCAAAATGAAGATGTAGTTGTTAATTTATTTAACAATTTTAGCGTTATTTTTACACATCGTGATAACAACGTCTGTTATTTTTACACACATTGTGATATTCATCAACCTGGGTGGCAACGACTTCAACTCACGTTCGTCGGTAGAAAGAATCTTCGACAGATTGCAGAAGACCTACGCTTCAGATGGGTCCAACCAATCTACGTTGCCAGTATAACTGAGCGTTGCTCTTTTAGGCCGTCTTCTGGCTTGACCAGAGAAAGATATAAAATCCGACGTAGTACTGCATGCTTGGTGGTGGACCCTTTTTCTGTTCGCCACTATGCTTTCCTCTTTAATTGTACGATGACCGGACAGGCTGTGGACCCTATGATGACGCGTACCTAAAGCCCAATGGGACGTTGGCGTTTGATGTATGTCTATGATCTTTCTTGTCGTGCCCTTAATGGTTTATTCTCTTGTTGCTCTGGCTTCTGCGAGTCACTGAGTACATTCATTGTGGCTTCTAGGCTATTTATTTTTTGTATTATATTTACGCGAGCATATTTGTGTTTTACTTATATTGACTATTGATGCTGCCTTGTTGGTTAGAGATTAGATCATGGCGGGGATTTCTTTATTTACACTGTCCTGTTTTAATGGGATGGCAGTAGGGTAAGTGTGAGGTTTGGTGCACCCTAGAACCAGTTTAAACCCTCTGTGGTCTTTGTTGCTACTGACCGTTCCAAGGCGGTAGCCCTATTGTCAACCTATTTGCGTTTGTGATGTCGTTTGCATTTTTTTTTCATTGCATTTGTATTACTTTTACCTTCTTGTTTGTCTGTTTGTGTGTTTGTTTTTGTGTTTTGTGGTTGACTGTCGTCCTTGAATGCTGCTTTCCCTGTCCGATATTTGTATCTTTCTTAACAAAAAACTACGGAAATACCTAGGGTCAGACATAATTGACGTTGGGAAATATATACGATTTCCTAGGCTTTATGATAAGGACTTGGTTCATCCTGGGTCACGATAGGGAGGGATGCGGGCCTTGCAAGGCATCATATACAGATGCTTTGAAAATCATCTGTACGTTTAAATCGCCCCTTTTCAGCCTCAAACAGTCCTTTTCAGGACCAATACTATTATATGAAAGAAAATGTCTTCAAAATTGTCACAACATATTCCGTAACTCTAGTTACTTTGCATCACATATTATTATTTTAATACACAAAAAACTCCTAAAACAATTGAATAAAATCATGTATTATTTTAATAATATCAAACACACACATTTTTTGTATCAAATCATGTAGCAATAAATAATGAAAAACACTAACTACAATGCATCATACATCAACTTCTAATGTTGTTATCACAATATGTGTACAAATAACTAATGTTGTTATCACAATGTGTAAAAAGTACCCGAAAATCGTTAATCCGGTATCAAATTAACGACTACATCTTCATTTTGCTAAAATGATTTTTTTGTGATATTTGATATAATTAAATCATTGTAACAATTACATCATTGTACTACAGTATAATGTAGATTTGTGTGGGTTTGTGATGTTTAGGGGTAGATCTGGTGTAGATTTGGGTGGATTTGGTGGAAATCGGTAGATTTGGGTGTTTCGTGTTACCGGGCTGCTGTCGCATGTCAAGCAGCCGTGGGCATGTCACAAAAGATGAAGATTGTAGAATAAATAAAAAGCGTCACTATTAATCTATATGTATGAACTTTTAAGGCTGGAGTTTATATGCATGTAGTGTGTCAGAACTTGCAACACACGGAAATATATTTCTGGCATTTAAATAGAAAAGCATTCAAATTGAGACAACCATGCTAAGGTTTTCAATCTTGGATAGTATTTGGTTTGTTTAACAGTCTGAAATAAACGGCAACGTGGTAACAAATTCTCAGAATCTCAAACCACTCACATGTTGTCCGAGATTGAAAATCTTGGCATGGATAGCGGAGCTTTATAACATATTTCAGACCATAAAAACAAAACAACATACTGTCCGGTCCCGGAATGAAGTCTTAGAATGGTTAGAATGTTTAGAATGGTTAACCTTAGAATGGTTATCTCTTAAATTATTCATAGATTGCATATTGGCACATGGTCATTAAAGAAATGTCCGGTCTAGAAATGAAATATAAGAATGGTTAGAATGGTTAACCTTAGAATGGTTATCTCTTAAATTATTCATAGATTGTCTATTGGCACATGGTTATTTAAGAAATGCATATACTACTACATTTTTTCTCTTTTCTGTTTTTAAGTTTTCTACATTTTCATAAATTTTGGATATACTAAGACTAGTGCTACTTTTATGTAACGTAAATGAGTCTACTGAATTAAGAAAAATGCTTACACTGTAATACCACTTGAATTTCTCAACAGTGTCTGTTTAAAGAAACAAACCGGGCAATTAACAGCAAAAGTACACTTCAAAACCATTTATCAAAACTCTATCCAGGTGTTTGGGTCATATTATATATGTGCTGGTTAAAAATAATTCATGGGTTCTTAAAATGCACGTGATTGGATATGCGTAAAATGAATTATGACTTGGAAAGTCCTAATTCAATGTTGCAGTTTTGAAAGTCCTAATTCAATGCTACACCTCTGCTGGAGACGGACATTGTTTCGCAACATGTGACCTTTATGGAGACTATAAAGGTTTCTGTAATTAGTAAGCAGACGAAGCTCCCTACAATGTACTGGATACCCAAACTTCACAAAATTCCTTACAAAGCACGTTTTGTCGCTAATCCTAGTTCATGTACTACGACCAATATATCAAAACTATTGACTTCCTGACTTTCCGCGATTAAAGAACATATTCTAAAATATTGCGGAAAGGCCTTCGAGAACTCAGGAATCAATCTGTTTTGGTCTATCAAAAACTCTAGAGAAGTTCTTGACAAATTTCGGTGTGAGCATTTGCATGCCTCTTCTCTAAGCACCTAGACTTTTCTACACTGTATACTACACTACCACATAATTTTGTCAAAGAAAAATTGCTTCAATTTATTCAGAAGACATTTGCTAGAGAAGGTACAACTTGTCTAGCTTGTAATAATGTCAGGGCTTTCTTTACTAACGCCCCCATTGATAAGTAAAAATCAATATAAGGCTCGCTTAATTTCTAATTCTAGTGCCTGCACGACAATAAACATCTCCAAACTTTGAACTTCTTGTCTTACTGCCGTTAAAGATCACGTTAAACTATATTGTGATAAAACTTATGAAAACTCTGGGATTAATTTATTTTGGTCTATAAAAAATTCAGGAGACGTTCTTGATAACATTTTCAATAAAGGTCAAGTTTCATCATTAAGTACCTATGACTTTTCTACACTATATACAACCTTACCACATCATCTTATTAAAGACAAGCTAATTTCTCTTATTCAAAAAACATTCGCTAGAGAAAATACTACATTTTTTGGCATGTAATAATATTAAAGCGTTCTTCACTAACGGCAGTTTAGACAATTATACTATGTGGACTTGCTGTGAAGTTTGTGAAGCACTCATCTTCCTATTCGATAATATTTTCGTCAGGTATGGTACCACCGTTTACAGACAAATTATTGGTATCCCTATGGGTACGAACTGTGCACCACTTGTCGCAGATTTGTTTTTATTTTGCTATGAAAGGGATTTCATGTTGAGTCTTTCACCAGATAACCAGGCAGATGTTATTGAAGCTTTTAATGACACCTCTCGGTATCTGGATGACATACTGAACATTGACAACCCTTTCTTTCCAACTATGGTTCATAATATTTATCCTAAAGAACTTCGGCTTAATAAAGAAAATATATCTGATAATAACGCTTCTTTTCTTGATTTAGATCTCTCGATTGAAAATGGTAAAATAATTAGCAAAATCTATGACAAGAGAGATGATTTTAATTTTGACATTGTTAATTATCCCCACTTGGATGGGGATGTTCCCCGAGCAACTTCTTATGGGGTGTATCTGTCTTAACTTATTCGTTTTTCTAGAGCTTGTACTCGAGTTGAGGACTTTAATATTCGTAATCTTTGTATAACTAAAAAGTTACTCAATCAGGGTTACCGTTACCATAAACTTCGTAAAACCTTTGCAAAATGTTATTATCGTAACCCTGATCTTCTTTCCAAATATAAATGTAATTTAAGGACTCTTCTGCGACAAGGACTATCACAACCTGACTTCCATGGTGATGTGATTTATAAACTTCGTAAGATTCTTGGTCATGATCACTTTCATACTATCTTTGTTAAACTTGTTAAAAAGTTTATCAAAAGAGGTTATGACCCTATCATTTTGCAACGTACTGCATGCTTGGTGGTGGACCCTTTTACAGTTCGCCACTATTGGGACGGTGGCGTTTGATGTTTGTCCATGATCTTTCTTGTCGTGCCCTTAATGGTTTATTCTCTTACTGCTCTGGCTTCTGCAAAGTCATTGAGTACCTTCATTGTGGCTTTCTGGGCTATTGTTTTTTTGTATTATATTTACACGAGCATATTTGTGTTTTACTTATATTGCCTATTGATGCTGCCTTGTTGCACCCTAGAACCGGTTTAAACCCCCAGTGGCCTACTTTGCCACTGACCGTTCCAAGGCGGTAGCCCTATTGTCAACCCTTTTGTGTTTGTGATGTCGTTTGTATTTTTTATTACTTTTGTCTTTTCGTTTGTCTGTTTGCGTGTTTGTTTTTGTGTTTTGTGGTTGACTGTCGTCCTTGAATGCTGCTTTCCCTGTCCGATATTTTTATCCTTTTTTGTACTGATGTTTGTAGAGCCTTATCTTTTCTTCTGGATAACATCTTTATAAGATACGGTAAAACTATTTACCGCCAGGTTGTTGGTATTCCTATGGGTACTAACTGTGCGCCACTTGTTGCAGATTTGGTTTTGTACTGCTATGAAAGATATTTTATGTTGAGTTTGTCACCAGCTAGCCAGGGTGAAATTATTGATGCCTTTAATAATACTTCTCGGTATCTTGATGACATACTCAATATTGATAATCCGTTCTTTGCTCATATGGTTACTAACATTTATCCACCAGAGCTCACGCTGAATAAAGCCAACAGTAGCAGCATTTCTCGATCTTCTTCTCTCGATTTTAAATGATTGTATTAATACTAAAATCTATGATAAGAGAGATGATTTCAATTCTAACATCGTTAACTATCCACACCTGGATGGAGATGTACCTCGTGCTACCTCATATGGGGTGTTTATCTCCCAGCTCTTTCGATTTGCTAGAGCGTGTAATGATGTTATAGACTTCAATGATCGAAATCATGTTATTACAAGTAAACTTCTTCAGCAGGGTTTTCGTTAACACAAACTATGTAGATCTTTCTCTAAATTCTACCGCCGCAACGAGGGCCTGCTGGAAAAGTACAACACCAACCTTAAAACACTTCTGCGACTAGGCATATCACAACCCTCATTTTATGGAGATGTGGTCTATAAACTTCGAAAGTTAAAGGGGTCTGACGGGTTTCCTGACCGCTTTACAAATTTAATCATGAAGTTCGTCAGAAAAGGATATAACCCTTTGGTTTTACAGCGCACTGCATGTTTAGTGATTGACCCCTCTACACTCAGTCATTACGCTTCACTTTTTAACTTGTGCGATGACACGACTACCTCTTGGGTCTATATGTATGTACCTACTGAAACCCCAACTAAGGGAGGTGGGTGCATGATCTTTCGTCCCTCCGGTTTTCTGGTCGTACCCTAGATTGGTTTTCTCTTTAGCTGCAACGACTATGGTTGTTCAGTACGATTCTTGATACATCCTGAGATGTTTATTATTGTGTATGTGTATCTTTAGTTAGTTTCTATGGATGTGGACTTTATTGTTAGAGAATTCCTTTTGATGGGATGTAGATTTGTTTACACTGTCTTGTCTATTTGGGCGCTGAAGACAGGATAATAGCGAGGATTGTGCGCATATAAAATTGATTCAAGCTAACCAGTAGGCCTTATTGCCTACTGACCGTTCCAAGTCGGTAACCCTTTCTTCACAACCCTTTCTGTTGTTTTTTGTCTCTTTCATTGTAGTTTCAAGTCCTTGTTTGCAGTACAGTGCGGACCTACGATGCCATTGCGTTCGGACGCTGTGGTTTCTAAAGGACCCTATATATCTTTTTGGAGTTTGGCCAAGCTTGCTAAAGCCGTTTATATTGTGTCTTTTAAAGTTTGGACTTTGAAACTATGTAAATTATGTATATACCTCATCAAGAGGTTTAGAAACGGTGTACATATGTTGCAACCTGCGCCTGTTGATGGTGGAATAGGGACTTTAAATGGGTTGATGCACTATGTTCAAACAGCATTTATTTAAAAGGGCTCTGAAAAACTTGAAAAATGCTAAAAGAATTATCAAAATACCATGAACAATATAGGAGATGTGACCTATTGAAATTTTGCAAAGAAACATAAATGGAGGTGGCCATTTTAGAACAATGGCATCATCGCGCCTTTTTACCATATATGGCATACTGACAAAATATTTTAAAGCTAGAAAATCACTGCAAATTGATTAAAATAAATATACAAATGTAAAATGTGATTTTCTTTGCCCTTAAAGATATTTTTTCAAAATGCCATGGCCGCCTCCATTTATATGTCTTTGCAAATTTTCAATAGGTCATATCGGCTTAAGTTTTGTGTAGAATGTTGATCTGTTGTGTAATGCAATTTGATTTATGATTTTAGTCGGCTGTAGATGTGTTTTATATATATCAACAACGGGGTGGTCTGCCTCTACAACAAAAATAATTTGACCGTCATATATGGCCTAACATGTCATTGGTAATTGTCAAAATTATGTAAAACACTATGCAAACAAACTTGATAGAAACAAAGATATACATGGAGCACACAAGACATTGGTTGATAACATTTGCATGTCGAACTATATTTATATTTCACTGGATAAACGAGTTTACATAGGGTATATATATATGTAATTTCACTTGTGTGTCAATTAATGGTGCAAATTAAAATGTGAGGGTGTGGATTCTTGTCAAAAATATACTCTGGTCTCTGCAAAGGTGCCATTTGTGGGAGTTCAGTATGATTCAGTGACATTTACACATACAATTGTATGAACAATATTTTGAAAACACCAGTGATATTTTTACTGATGAGGTCAAGGTAATTCACCAATAGAAATGTAATAAAATATTATGATGTTGTGTGAGTAGATTTTGTAGGGAATAACATCTATCAACTTAACTTCGAATTATAAATTATAAATAGAAGTCAGGTTGTGATAGTCCTTGTCGCAGAAGAGTCCTTAAATTACTTTTATATTTGGAAAGAAGATCAGGGTTACGATAATAAAATGTTACGATAATAAACTGCGACAAGGACTATCACAACCTGACTTCTATGGTGATGTGATTTATAACTTCGTAAGATTCTTGGTCATGATCACTTTCATACTATCTTTGTTAAATTTGTTAAAACGTTTATCAAAAGAGATTATGACCCTATCATTTTGCAACGTACTGCATGCTTGGTGGTAGACCCTTTTACAGTTCGCCACTATGCTTTCCTCTTTAATTGTACGATGACCGGACAGGCTGTGGACCCTATTATGACGCCTACCTAAAGCCCATTGGGACGGTGGCGTTCGATGTTTGTATATGACCTTTCTTGTCGTGCTTAATAGTTTATTCTCTTACTGCTCTGGCTTCTGCCAAGTCATTGAGTACCTTCATTGTGGCTTTCTAGGCTATTGTTTTTTGGTATTATATTTACACGAGCATATTTATGTTTTACTTATATTGCCTATTGATGCTGCCTTGTTGGTTAGAGATTAGATCATGTCGGGGATTTCTTTATTTACACTGTCCTGGTAAGTGTAGGGTAAGTGTGTTGTTTGGTGCGCCCTAGAACCGGTTTAAACCCCCCCAGTGGCCTACTTTGCCACTGACCGTTCCAAGGCGGTAGCCCTATTGTCAACCCTTTTGTGTTTGTGATGTCGTTTGCATTTATTATTGCTTTTGCCTTCTTGTTTGTCTGTTGGCGTGTTTGTTTCTGTGTTTTGTGGTTGACTGTCCTCCTTGAATGCTACTTTCCCTGTCCGATCTTTTTATATTTCTTTTTTCTTTGCAAAGGTTTTACGAAGTTTATGGTAACGGTAACCCTGATTGAGTATCTCTTTAGATACACAAAGATTACGAATATTAAAATCTTCAACTCGAGTACAAGCTCTTGAAAAACGAATAAGTTGAGACAGTTTCTTTTCGTTGGTTATTTAGAACATTTTCTTTTGTATTTGCCAGAAAAGTATTTTTGATTTGTTCGGTTCTAATTTTATTGTACAGTTATAGTGTATCATTGTTTCTGTCAATATGTTTTGAGAGTCTGTTACTTCTTTATTATTTTAAATTATCTCGTAATTTTCATTTGTTTTGATTTTTTCTCGAGGTTTGCACAATATTTAGTATTTTTTCCACACCTTCAATCCATTCAGCTTTTGCCCTTAAAATAATACCTTGTGCCTTTTCTTAATAATATTTTCCAGTTTTGATTTCAGTTGAGTAATTTTATTAAGAAATTTCTCATTTTCAGGGTTATTTGATAAATTCAGTTCACAAATGAGATATAGGGTCCTATAGAAACCACAGCGTCCGAACGCAATGGCATCGTAGGTCCGCACTGCACTGCAAACAAGGACTTGATAATACAACGAAAGAGACAAAAAAACAACAGAAAGGGTTGTGAAGACAGGTTTACCGACTTAGAACGGTCAATAGGCAATAAGGCCTACTGGTTAGCTTGAATCGATTTTATATGCGCACAATCCATGCTTTTATCCTGTCTTCAGCGCCTAAATAGACAAGACAGTGTAAACAAAACTACATCCCATCGAAAGGAATTATCTTACAATCTCACATCCAGAGAAATTGACTAAAGAAACACAAACAAAATAATAAACATCTCAGGATGTATCCAGAATCGTACTGAACATCCATAGTAGTTGCAGCTAAAGAGAAAACCAATCTAGGGTACGACCAGAAAACCCGATGAACGAAAGCTCATGCACCCACCAAGTCTGTCAATATTTTCATTTAATATGTGTTTGTCTTTGCGTTCCCGTTTTTCTTTCCTGAAGAATAGTATTTCTCATTTCTGATTGTATTTTTAATAACCTCCCAAAGAGTGTTCGGATTTGCATCTTTATTTATGCTGACTGTTTCTTGTAATGCATTTCGTAATCTGTCTTGATATTATTTATCTAAAATCACACTGTTGTTTATTTTAAAATACCCTTGACCGCGAGGTTGTTTTTCATTTTTAAGATTAATATATATCATTGCATGGTCGGAGCGTAAACATTGAAAAAGTAATCGAATCTACAGATTATTGAAGGTTTATGGTTGGAGTGCCATGTATAATGATTGGTATTTGGGTTTAAAACTCTCCATTTATCATTAAGGTCCTTTATATAACTATTTCTTATTTCACTAATTATTTATTAGTGTTAACGCTACCATTTTTCTTATCATTATCAACATCAATAACTGTGTTAAAATCCACAACTATAAATAAAGTTTCTTGATTATTTGTTAAAACGATTTTTTCAATCTTTGTCAGAATTGTTTTATTATCTGTTCCTTTATTCGGACAATACACATTAAGGTTGTCCTCTGGTGACGAATTAGCGTGATCTGTGCATATTTTAGCGTGACGCGTATGTGGATGTTGTAATAGGTGGGAAGATGTTCCCAAACCATTAATCATACATCCTCAATATTTATTATACATGTTCACAATCATGAACCATGATGTAGGTTCGATAATTATAGAGTAGTATATGTCAGTTTTCATATCAACCACTGTATCATACCTGAGACCCTATATGTGCCCGAGGGCTTTAGCCTCGAGATATAATTCCTACACATCTGATCTCTAACTTTGGTATATTGTACGACATACCAGGCTTAGGGTTTGATTTATTATAATAATGGTATATCTCATATTTGTCCATAGTTTTGAGATCATATGGGCAGGAGTTATATCATGAGAGCTGAAAACACGACATGCTTCAGAATGAGCAACTATTGTATATTGTGTAATATATCACACTTAGAGATCGACTTAGAGATAGATTATTTGGATTTGATATAACATTGTCTTAATGTTAATTTTAATTCTATACCTATCTTTTTCTGTAAAAAATGATCGGTCTTTAACATTTGTAATTGTCAACTCGTTTAGATGAACATGGACCTATACTTTTTTATCACATGTATTTGGTAACCTTATAATTCTATATTATATACCAGTTTATTACAAATTTCTTTTATTATTTCTATAAGTTTGTCTTGCCCAAAATTTGCCAAAATACAATTTTCTGTGATTTTCTTGTTGCTATGGAAGGTGTGCTGAAATTGAAACTTCAAAGATTTCTCCTATTGTTACGAAACATGTTGGAATGCATTCCTTCATGAGATCGGTAAGTTTATAAAAAAAACTATTTGCAGCGATATCTAGAGAATCTGTGTGCAAAAAGAAGCCTAGTCTGCTGATCTAATTAAAATTATTTAATTTGAAATTTTTCAAAATGAGCGCGTTTGTAATTCCAGACTCTTCTTTGAAACGGTATATTTATTATCATTTTAAGGGTTTTCTTACGTTTGTATTGATACCTGTTTAGCTTCTCATATCTTTTTTTCATTTGCTTCTTTTTTATCTTTAATCATGTTAGTATTGGGTGATTTCTAAAGCCATACCAAATTATCAGCTGATTCTGAATTTAAAACCCCACTTTGGGCTTTGGGGGCGTATTACGAAAGGTTAATATTGCTAAAAAGTTAAATCTTTAACACATCATTATTTTTCCGGAAACTAACTAGTCTCTGTCACCCAGACGTACGCAATCTGCTGGGTGATAGAGACTAGAAACTAACTAGTAATATATTAGTCTTGTCGTGTCCTTAATGGTTTATTCTCTTGTTGCTCTGGCTTCTGCCAAGTCATTCAATACCTTCATTGTGGCTTTCTAGGCTATTGTGTTTTTGTATTATATTTACACGAGCATATTTGTGTTTTACTTATATTGCCTATTGATGCTGCCTTGTTGGTTAGAGATTATATCGTGGCGGGGAATTCTTTATTTACACTGTCCTGTTTTAATGGGATGACAGTAGGGTACGTTTGAGGTTTGGTGCACCCTAGAACCGGTTTAAACCCCCAGTGGCCTACTTTGCCACTGACCGTTCCAAGGCGGTAGCCTTATTGTGAACCCTTTTGTGTTTGTGATTTCGTTTGCTTTTATTATTACCTTTGCCTCCTTGTTTGTCTGTTTGCATGTTTGTTTCTGTGTTTTGTGGTTGACCTTCCTCCTTGAATGCTACTTTCCCTGTCCGATCTTTTTATATTCCTTCATAAAAAAAGGGAAATTAAAAAATCCTGTTATCCTGATATTCACCATAGGGCACCCTTAAGTAGTAATACTTATCTAACATAAAACTATGGTTGTTATTAATATTAATAGTTGACATTGATTGAAGGATTAAACGCAAACTCGTAATGAATAAGAGAAGCAATTTTCACGTTTTGCATTAGAGTTATTTTTATCTTGAATTTAAGATAAAAGAAAGTGCTTCTATTGTAATTAATTTTAATTAATACGTTACAAGCATGTGTAAAAATGTATTATGTTTGAAAGGCAGAGCGCGTCTAAATTAAAACAGAAAATCAAAACTTCACGAATGGAATAGTGCCCCAATTGTTTAGAGATAAATACTGCCCACAAACTGTTTCATTACCTTAATTTTAAATACAATATTAATTATTATTCATAATAACAATATTCACACTTTAAATTTAACATTAATTGTATTCGAATGATCTTTTGGGAATTTGCGATGACCGAACAGAGTGTGATGTCTAAATAAATCATGAAAGGATGTTAACGTCTGATGTTGTTGTTTTATCAAATTTTTGTTTGTGTTCGTGCCCTGAATATTGAAATCCTTTATTTTCCTGGCTTTTACCATGTCAGTGATGATTGAGTTCTTTCATTGTAGCATTGTAGGCTTTTGTTTTTTAATTCGCGATATACCTGATCATCTTTGTGTTATATTTCTTTATTTACAGGGTCCATGTTATCGGGATGACAAAAGGGTAATAGTGAGGTTTGATGAACCCTAGATCCAGGTGTAATCCCTCAGCGGCCTCTTGCCACTAACCGTTCCAAGGCGGTACTCCTAGGGTCAACCATTTTATGTTTGTGGTGTCCAATATGCTGCTATTGTACACCTAGGGTCAACCATGTTATGTTTGTGGTGTCCAGTATGCTGCTATTGTACTCCTAGGGTCAACTCTGTTATGTTTGTGGTGTCCTATATGCTGCTATTGTACTCCTAGGGTCAACCCTGTTATGTTTGTGGTGTCCAGTATGCTGCTATTGTACACCTAGGGTCAACCCTGTTATGTTTGTGGTGTCCAGTATGCTGCTATTGTACTCCTAGGGTCAACTATGTTATGTTTGTGGTGTCCAGTATGCTGCTATTGTACTCCTAGGGTCAACCCTGTTATGTTTGTGGTGTCCAGTATGCTGCTATTGTACACCTAGGGTCAACCCTGTTATGTTTGTGGTGTCCAGTATGCTGCTATTGTACTCCTAGGGTCAACTCTGTTATGTTTGTGGTGTCCAGTATGCTGCTATTGTACACCTAGGGTCAACCCTGTTATGTTTGTGGTGTCCAGTATGCTGCTATTGTACTCCTAGGGTCAACTATGTTATGTTTGTGGTGTCCAGTATGCTGCTATTGTACACCTAGGGTCAACCCTGTTATGTTTGTGGTGTCCAGTATGCTGCTATTGTACTCCTAGTGTCAACCATGTTATGTTTGTGGTGTCCAGTATGCTGCTATTGTACTCCTAGGATCAACCCTGTTATGTTTGTGGTGTCCAGTATGCTGCTATTGTACCCCTTGGTTCAACCCTGTTATGTTTGTGGTGTCGAGTATGCTGCTATTGCACTCCTAGGGTCAACCCTGTTATGTTTGTGGTGTCCAGTATGCTGCTATTGTACTCCTAGAGTCAACCCTGTTATGTTTGTGGTGTCCAGTATGCTGCTATTGTACTCCTAGGGTCAACCCTGTTATGTTTGTGGTGTCCAGTATGCTGCTATTGCACTCCTAGGGTCAACCCTGTTATGTTTGTGGTGTCCAGTATGCTGCTATTGTATTCCTAGGGTCAACCATGTTATGTTTGTGGTGTCCAGTATGCTGCTATTGTACTCCTAGGGTCAACCATGTTATGTTTGTGGTGTCCAGTATGCTGCTATTGTACTCCTAGGGTCAACCCTGTTATGTTTGTGGTGTCCAGTATGCTGCTATTGTACTCCTAGGGTCAACCCTGTTATGTTTGTGGTGTCCAGTATGCTGCTATTGTACCCCTTGGTTCAACCCTGTTATGTTTGTTGTGTCGAGTATGCTGCTATTGCACTCCTAGGGTCAACCCTGTTATGTTTTTTGGTGTCCAGTATGCTGCTATTGTACTCCTAGGGTCAACCCTGTTATGTTTGTGGTGTCCAGTATGCTGCTATTGTACCCCTTGGTTCAACCCTGTTATGTTTGTGGTGTCGAGTATGCTGCTATTGTACTCCTAGAGTCAACCCTGTTATGTTTGTGGTGTCCAGTATGCTGCTATTGTACTCCTAGGGTCAACCCTGTTATGTTTGTGGTGTCCAGTATGCTGCTATTGCACTCCTAGGGTCAACCCTGTTATGTTTGTGGTGTCCAGTATGCTGCTATTGTATTCCTAGGGTCAACCATGTTATGTTTGTGGTGTCCAGTATGCTGCTATTGTACTCCTAGGGTCAACCATGTTATGTTTGTGGTGTCCAGTATGCTGCTATTGTACTCCTAGGGTCAACCCTGTTATGTTTGTGGTGTCCAGTATGCTGCTATTGTACTCCTAGGGTCAACCCTGTTATGTTTGTGGTGTCCAGTATGCTGCTATTGTACCCCTTGGTTCAACCCTGTTATGTTTGTTGTGTCGAGTATGCTGCTATTGCACTCCTAGGGTCAACCCTGTTATGTTTTTTGGTGTCCAGTATGCTGCTATTGTACTCCTAGGGTCAACCCTGTTATGTTTGTGGTGTCCAGTATGCTGCTATTGTACCCCTTGGTTCAACCCTGTTATGTTTGTGGTGTCGAGTATGCTGCTATTGTACTCCTAGGGTCAACCCTGTTATGTTTGTGGTGTCCAGTATGCTGCTATTGTACTCCTAGGGTCAACCCTGTTATGTTTGTGGTGTCCAGTATGCTGCTATTGTACTCCTAGAGTCAACCCTGTTATGTTTGTGGTGTCCAGTATGCTGCTATTGTACTCCTAGGGTCAACCCTGTTATGTTTGTGGTGTCCAGTATGCTGCTATTGTACTCCTAGGGTCAACCCTGTTATGTTTGTGGTGTCCAGTATGCTGCTATTGTACTCCTAGGGTCAACCCTGTTATGTTTGTGGTGTCCAGTATGCTGCTATTGTATTCCTAGGGTCAACCATGTTATGTTTGTGGTGTCCAGTATGCTGCTATTGTACTCCTAGGGTCAACCATGTTATGTTTGTTGTGTCCAGTATGCTGCTATTGTACTCCTAGGGTCAACCCTGTTATGTTTGTGGTGTCCAGTATGCCTGCTATTGTACTCCTAGGGTCAACCCTGTTATGTTTGTGGTGTCCAGTATGCTGCTATTGTACCCCTTGGTTCAACCCTGTTATGTTTGTGGTGTCGAGTATGCTGCTATTGCACTCCTAGGGTCAACCCTGTTATGTTTGTGGTGTCCAGTATGCTGCTATTGTACTCCTAGGGTCAACCCTGTTATGTTTGTGGTGTACAGTATGCTGCTATTGTACCTCTTGGTTCAACCCTGTTATGTTTGTGGTGTCGAGTATGCTGCTAGGGTCAACCCTGTTATGTTTGTGGTGTCCAGTATGCTGCTATTGTACTCCTAGGGTCAACCCTGTTATGTTTGTGGTGTCCAGTATGCTGCTATTGTACTCCTAGGGTCAACCCTGTTATGTTTGTGGTGTCCAGTATGCTGCTATTGTATTCCTAGGGTCAACCATGTTATGTTTGTGGTGTCCTGTATGCTGCTACTTGTACTCCTAGGGTCAACCGTGTTATGTTTGTGGTGTCCAGTATGCTGCTATTGTACTCCTAGGGTCAACCCTGTTATGTTTGTCGGTGTCCAGCATGCTGCTATTGTACTCCTAGGTTCAACCCTGTTATGTTTGTGGTGTCCAGTATGCTGCTATTGTACTCCTAGGTCAACCCTGTTATGTTTGTGGTGTCCAGTATGCTGCTATTGTACTCCTAGGTTCAACCCTGTTATGTTTGTGGTGTCCAGTATGCTGCTATTGTACTCCTAGGGTCAACCCTGTTATGTTTGTGGTGCTCCAGTATGCTGCTATTGTACTCTCTAGTTTCAACCCTGTTATGTTTCGTGAGTGTCCAGTATGCTGCTATTGTACTCCTAGGTTCAACCCTGTTATGTTTGTGGTGTCCAGTATGCTGCTATTGTACTCCCTAGGGTCAACCCTGTTATGTTTGTGTGTGGTCCAGTATGCTGCTATTGTACTCCTAGGGTCAACCCTGTTATGTTTGTGGTGTCCAGTATGCTGCTATTGTACTCCTAGGGTCAACCATGTTATGTTTGTGTGTGTCCTGTATGCTGCTATTGTACTCCTAGGGTCAACCCTCGTTATGTTTGTGGTGTCCAGTATGCTGCTATTGTAGCTCCTGAGGGTCAACCATGTTATGTTTGTGGTGTCCAGTATGCTGCTATTGTACTCCTAGGGTCAACCCTGTTATGTTTGTGGTGTCCAGTATGCTGCTATTGTACTCCTAGGGTCAACCATGTTATGTTTGTGGTGTCCAGTATGCTGCTATTGTACTCCTAGGGTCAACCCTGTTATGTTGGTGGTGTCCAGTATGCTGCTATTGTATTCCTAGGGTCAACCATGTTATGTTTGTGGTGTCCTGTATGCTGCTATTGTCACTCCTAGGGTCAACCCTGTTATGTTTGTGGTGTCCAGTATGCTGCTATTGTACCCCTTGGTTCAACCCTGTTATGTTTGTGGTGTCGAGTATGCTGCTATTGTACTCCTAGGGTCAACCCTGTTATGTTTGTGGTGTCCAGTATGCTGCTATTGTACTCCTAGGGTCAACCCTGTTATGTTTGTGGTGTCCAGTATGCTGCTATTGTACTCCTAGAGTCAACCCTGTTATGTTTGTGGTGTCCAGTATGCTGCTATTGTACTCATAGGGTCAACCCTGTTATGTTTGTGGTGTCCAGAATGCTGCTATTGTACTCCTAGGGTCAACAACCCTGTTATGTTTGTGGTGTCCAGTATGCTGCTATTGTACTCCTAGGGTCAACCCTGTTATGTTTGGTGTCCAGTATGCTGCTATTGTATTCCTAGGGTCAACCATGTTATGTTTGTGGTGGCCAGTATGCTGCTATTGTACTCCTAGGGTCAACCATGTTATGTTTGTGGTGTCCAGTATGCTGCTATTGTACTCCTAGGGTCAACCCTGTTATGTTTGTGGTGTCCAGTATGCTGCTATTGTACTCCTAGGGTCAACCCTGTTATGTTTGTGGTGTCGAGTATGCTGCTATTGCACTCCTAGGGTCAACCCTGTTATGTTTGTGGTGTCCAGTATGCTGCTATTGTACTCCTAGGGTCAACCCTGTTATGTTTGTGGTGTCCAGTATGCTGCTATTGTACCCCTTGGTTCAACCCTGTTATGTTTGTGGTGTCGAGTATGCTGCTATTGTACTCCTAGGGTCAACCCTGTTATGTTTGTGGTGCCCAGTATGCTGCTATTGTACCCCTTGGTTCAACCCTGTTATGTTTGTGGTGTCGAGTATGCTGCTATTGCACTCCTAGGGTCAACCCTGTTATGTTTGTGGTGTCCAGTATGCTGCTATTGTACTCCTAGGGTCAACCCTGTTATGTTTGTGGTGTCCAGTATGCTGCTATTGTACCCCTTGGTTCAACCCTGTTATGTTTGTGGTGTCCAGTATGCTGCTATTGTACTCCTAGGGTCAACCCTGTTATGTTTGTGGTGTCCAGTATGCTGCTATTGTACTCCTAGGGTCAACCCTGTTATGTTTGTGGTGTCCAGTATGCTGCTATTGTACTCCTAGGGTCAACCCTGTTATGTTTGTGGTGTCCAGTATGCTGCTATTGTATTCCTAGGGTCAACCATGTTATGTTTGTGGTGTCCTGTATGCTGCTATTGTACTCCTAGGGTCAACCGTGTTATGTTTGTGGTGTCCAGTATGCTGCTATTGTACTCCTAGGGTCAACCCTGTTATGTTTGTGGTGTCCAGCATGCTGCTATTGTACTCCTAGGTTCAACCCTGTTATGTTTGTGGTGTCCAGTATGCTGCTATTGTACTCCTAGGGTCAACCCTGTTATGTTTGTGGTGTCCAGTATGCTGCTATTGTACTCCTAGGTTCAACCCTGTTATGTTTGTGGTGTCCAGTATGCTGCTATTGTACTCCTAGGGTCAACCCTGTTATGTTTGTGGTGTCCAGTATGCTGCTATTGTACTCCTAGTTTCAACCCTGTTATGTTTGTGGTGTCCAGTATGCTGCTATTGTACTCCTAGGGTCAACCCTGTTATGTTTGTGGTGTCCAGTATGCTGCTATTGTACTCCTAGGGTCAACCCTGTTATGTTTGTGGTGTCCAGTATGCTGCTATTGTACTCCTAGGGTCAACCATGTTATGTTTGTGGTGTCCTGTATGCTGCTATTGTACTCCTAGGGTCAACCCTGTTATGTTTGTGGTGTCCAGTATGCTGCTATTGTACTCCTAGGGTCAACCATGTTATGTTTGTGGTGTCCAGTATGCTGCTATTGTACTCCTAGGGTCAACCCTGTTATGTTTGTGGTGTCAAGTATGCTGCTATTGTACTCCTAGGGTCAACCATGTTATGTTTGTGGTGTCCAGTATGCTGCTATTGTACTCCTAGGGTCAACCCTGTTATGTTTGTGGTGTCCAGTATGCTGCTATTGTATTCCTAGGGTCAACCATGTTATGTTTGTGGTGTCCTGTATGCTGCTATTGTACCCCTTGGTTCAACCCTGTTATGTTTGTGGTGTCGAGTATGCTGCTATTGTACTTCTAGGGTCAACCCTGTTATGTTTGTGGTGTCCAGTATGCTGCTATTGTACTCCTAGGGTCAACCCTGTTATGTTTGTGGTGTCCAGTATGCTGCTATTGTACTCCTAGAGTCAACCCTGTTATGTTTGTGGTGTCCAGTATGCTGCTATTGTACTCATAGGGTCAACCCTGTTATGTTTGTGGTGTCCAGTATGCTGCTATTGTACTCCTAGGGTCAACCCTGTTATGTTTGTGGTGTCCAGTATGCTGCTATTGTACTCCTAGGGTCAACCCTGTTATGTTTGGTGTCCAGTATGCTGCTATTGTATTCCTAGGGTCAACCATGTTATGTTTGTGGTGTCCAGTATGCTGCTATTGTACTCCTAGGGTCAACCATGTTTTGTTTGTGGTGTCCAGTATGCTGCTATTGTACTCCTAGGGTCAACCCTGTTATGTTTGTGGTGTCCAGTATGCTGCTATTGTACTCCTAGGGTCAACCCTGTTATGTTTGTGGTGTCGAGTATGCTGCTATTGCACTCCTAGGGTCAACCCTGTTATGTTTGTGGTGTCCAGTATGCTGCTATTGTACTCCTAGGGTCAACCCTGTTATGTTTGTGGTGTCCAGTATGCTGCTATTGTACCCCTTGGTTCAACCCTGTTATGTTTGTGGTGTCGAGTATGCTGCTATTGTACTCCTAGGGTCAACCCTGTTATGTTTGTGGTGTCCAGTATGCTGCTATTGTACTCCTAGGGTCAACCCTGTTATGTTTGTGGTGTCCAGTATGCTGCTATTGTACTCCTAGGGTCAACCCTGTTATGTTTGTGGTGTCCAGTATGCTGCTATTGTATTCCTAGGGTCAACCGTGTTATGTTTGTGGTGTCCAGTATGCTGCTATTGTACTCCTAGGGTCAACCCTGTTATGTTTGTGGTGTCCAGCATGCTGCTATTGTACTCCTAGGTTCAACCCTGTTATGTTTGTGGTGTCCAGTATGCTGCTATTGTACTCCTAGGGTCAACCCTGTTATGTTTGTGGTGTCCAGTATGCTGCTATTGTACTCCTAGGTTCAACCCTGTTATGTTTGTGGTGTCCAGTATGCTGCTATTGTACTCCTAGGGTCAACCCTGTTATGTTTGTGGTGTCCAGTATGCTGCTATTGTACTCCTATTTTCAACCCTGTTATGTTTGTGGTGTCCAGTATGCTGCTATTGTACTCCTAGGTTCAACCCTGTTATGTTTGTGGTGTCCAGTATGCTGCTATTGTACTCCTAGGGTCAACCCTGTTATGTTTGTGGTGTCCAGTATGCTGCTATTGTACTCCTAGGGTCAACCCTGTTATGTTTGTGGTGTCCAGTATGCTGCTATTGTACTCCTAGGGTCAACCCTGTTATGTTTGTGGTGTCCTGTATGCTGCTATTGTACTCCTAGGGTCAACCATGTTATGTTTGTGGTGTCCTGTATGCTGCTATTGTACTCCTAGGGTCAACCCTGTTATGTTTGTGGTGTCCAGTATGCTGCTATTGTACTCCTAGGGTCAACCATGTTATGTTTGTGGTGTCCAGTATGCTGCTTTTGTACTCCTAGGGTCAACCATGTTATGTTTGTGGTGTCCAGTATGCTGCTATTGTACTCCTAGGGTCAACCCTGTTATGTTTGTGGTGTCCAGTATGCTGCTATTGTACTCCTAGGGTCAACCCTGTTATGTTTGTGGTGTCCAGTATGCTGCTATTGTATTCCTAGGGTCAACCATGTTATGTTTGTGGTGTCCTGTATGCTGCTATTGTACTCCTAGGGTCAACCCTGTTATGTTTGTGGTGTCCAGTATGCTGCTATTGTATTCCTAGGGTCAACCCTGTTATGTTTGTGGTGTCCTGTATGCTGCTATTGTACTCCTAGGGTCAACCCTGTTATGTTTGTGGTGTCCTGTATGCTGCTATTGTACTCCTAGGGTCAACCCTGTTATGTTTGTGGTGTCCAGTATGCTGCTATTGTACTCCTAGGGTCAACCCTGTTATGTTTGTGGTGTCCAGTATGCTGCTATTGTACTCCTAGGGTCAACCCTGTTATGTTTGTGGTGTCCAGTATGCTGCTATTGTACTCCTAGGGTCATCCATGTTATGTTTGTGGTGTCCAGTATGCTGCTATTGTACTCCTAGGGTCAACCCTGTTATGTTTGTGGTGTCCAGTATGCTGCTATTGTATTCCTAGTGTCAACCATGTTATGTTTGTGGTGTCCTGTATGCTGCTATTGTACTCCTAGGGTCAACCCTGTTATGTTTGTGGTGTCCAGTATGCTGCTATTGTATTCCTAGGGTCAACCATGTTATGTGTGTGGTGTCCTGTATGCTGCTATTGTACTCCTAGGGTCAACCCTGTTATGTTTGTGGTGTCCTGTATGCTGCTATTGTACTCCTAGGGTCAACCATGTTATGTTTGTGGTGTCCTGTATGCTGCTATTGTACTCCTAGGGTCAACCCTGTTATGTTTGTGGTGTCCAGTATGCTGCTATTGTAATCCTAGGGTCAACCCTGTTATGTTTGGGGTGTCCAGTATGCTGCTATTGTACTCCTAGGGTCAACCCTGTTATGTTTGGGGTGTCCAGTATGCTGCTATTGTACTCCTAGGGTCATCCATGTTATGTTTGTGGTGTCCAGTATGCTGCTATTGTACTCCTAGGGTCAACCCTGTTATGTTTGTGGTGTCCAGTATGCTGCTATTGTATTCCTAGTGTCAACCATGTTATGTTTGTGGTGTCCTGTATGCTGCTATTGTACTCCTAGGGTCAACCCTGTTATGTTTGTGGTGTCCAGTATGCTGCTATTGTATTCCTAGGGTCAACCATGTTATGTTTGTGGTGTCCTGTATTCTGCTATTGTACTCCTAGGGTCAACCCTGTTATGTTTGTGGTGTCCTGTATGCTGCTATTGTACTCCTAGGGTCAACCCTGTTATGTTTGTGGTGTCCTGTATGCTGCTATTGTACTCCTAGGGTCAACCCTGTTATGTTTGTGGTGTCCTGTATGCTGCTATTGTACTCCTAGGGTCAACCCTGTTATGTTTGTGGTGTCCTGTATGCTGCTATTGTACTCATAGGTTCAACCCTGTTATGTTTGTGGTGTCCAGTGTGCTGCTATTGTACTCCTAGTGTCAACCCTGTTATGTTTGTGGTGTCCAGTATGCTGCTATTGTACTCCTAGGTTCAACCCTGTTATGTTTGTGGTGTCCAGTATGCTGCTATTGTACTCCTAGGTTCAACCCTGTTATGTTTGTGGTGTCCTGTATGCTGCTATTGTACTTCTAGGTTCAACCCTGTTATGTTTGTGGTGTCCAGTGTGCTGCTATTGTACTCCTAGGGTCAACTCTGTTATGTTTGTGGTGTCCAGTGTGCTGCTATTGTACTCATAGGTTCAACCCTGTTATGTTTGTGGTGTCCTGTATGCTGCTATTGTACTCCTAGGTTCAACCCTGTTATGTTTGTGGTGTCCAGTGTGCTGCTATTGTACTCCTATGGTCAACCCTGTAATGTTTGTGGTGTCCAGTATGCTGCTATTGTACACCTAGGGTCAACCCTGTTATGTTTGTGGTGTCCAGTATGCTGCTATTGTACTCCTAGGGTCAACTCTGTTATGTTTGTGGTGTCCTGTATGCTGCTATTGTACACCTAGGGTCAACCATGTTATGTTTGTGGTGTCCTGTATGCTGCTATTGTACACCTAGGTTCAACTCTGTTATGTTTGTGGTGTCCAGTATGCTGCTATTGTACTCCTAGGGTCAACTCTGTTATGTTTGTGGTGTCCAGTATGCTGCTATTGTACACCTAGGGTCAACTCTGTTATGTTTGTGGTGTCCAGTATGCTGCTATGGCATTGTAAGTGTTGTTTGTGTTGTAAGATGCCTATTTTTAATTGTGTACTGTGAGTGATATATTTTCTATTCGACTTTGTGTATTTATGGTTCACTGTCTTCATTGATAGCAACTTCTCCTGTTCGCTTTTTTCAACTTTTGATACGATACCTACATTTATTCTTTATTTGCGCACTTTAAGCATACGTGACGTAGACAAGAACAAGACGGTAGGAATGTGGTTACTCAGTCCACAGCTTGTCGAAATTGAAAGGGAAAATAAGACATCTGTCCTTTTGAAATCGCATCACTCAAACAGTTTACACATTAAGCGATGTTAAAGCTTATATTAGCAGGATTTTATAACGTATATTTCGACATTAAAACATGTTTAGAAACATTTTTTACTGAAAAAATGCGATAACCTTTTTAAAATTACCTATTAAATGTTTTAATTTTACAATATGAAACCTTTTAAGCCAAAATGAATGATTTATTTCATACCCCAGCCAACTTCATTTTCGCTTCCTGAAGAAGGGGTTGGATGGGATATGAAAGTTAATACTCGGACCACGTAATGGGGCATACCATTGTCACATGCTTTAGTTTAATGGCGCTAGAACATGAACAACGGATATCGTTTCTTACCTTTTCGGGAGCTGATATTTTACGGTAGCAGGCATTATATTCTCTAAATGTTTATAAACAATCTAACCGAGACTGCAATATCTTTTGCATTTAGCGTGTTTGTTGATTTCCAAATGTCTCCTTTTATATACTTGCTTTTATATAACAGCCAATTTTTATTATATCGCAAATAATTTTAATATGAAAATCTTGGTAAACACTAGTTTGTGCCGATCGTTTGCCGTTATCGTTAAAGGCTGATCATAACGAGTGAGTGAAATTACGTAAACCTTCTTGTTTCCTTCATGTCCATACTGTGTATCAAGCCATTAACATGTTAACTACGCTGAACATACATCTAGTAAGGAAACGGGGTAGTGCGATTGGATTGGGCGTGTTTTTAAGCATGAAGTTTATTAAACGAATCCCACACACTGTTTTTTGTATTTTTATAATTCTAATTAAAATGCATGGTACGAGTATTACAACACGTCTTATAAATTACAAATTACAGAAATGTCAGCATTCCAATATGAGCATGGTTAATTATTAGGGGCGATGGCGAACTTGGAGCTAGAGGCTAGAGGGCGTGAGAGGTAGCTAGAATATTTCACTACCGTTCATAAGCAATCAAACCGAAGTAGTATAGAAACTGAGGGTTAGAGCGCAATTTTCCATCTCCCGAAAAAGATTCACTCAAGAAACTAACAATAGCTCATCTGAGGCTAGAACCCAGGCATGCCTTTATTTAAATAAAGTCACACCTGAGCCAGATGCCTCAGATGCATACTATTAGCTACTCGAGAGGTCCTTCCAAAAGAAACTCGCTCAAAACCCCCAGTTTCTGTAATACTAATCAATCCGGTTGCCATTTTAATAACATAACATTTGCAACTCATTAAGCAAAGTCAGACGGAACCGGGCAGTAGTCTTCATCATCGCTCTGCATATTATTTTTTACCATGGAGTATTTTATTTTCCTACACTTTGCTATTTTGTATTTCAGTTCAAGAAGCTCTTCTCTGTTACTATCCAGCTCACGTTCATAATTATCCATTTCAACCAGCAATCTTTTTCGCTTGTTGACTTTGCTCTTTTTGGTGTCCATAAAATCATCACGGACTACCTCATATTCTACTCGGAGCTGCTTACTTCTCATCAATTCTCTTCTGTATTTATCTTTTAAATTGTTAAGTTTTCTGCAAACCTTTTCTAATCTTTCTTGTTCCATTATATAATAATACTATATATAATTATTTTTAAACCCTTATTTAATATTTTCAATATCCTTAAATGGAACCCAACTATTAAAATCCTTATTGTAACCCTTCCATTTAATCAACGCTTGTTTCTTTTTGTAATCACGTCGTATAACTTTTTCAATTCTGAATATCTCTTGCTTTGCTTTTATCATTTCTAATTCATAAAAGCTTCCATCAATGTTTTCGTTGTTTAAATCTTTTATTTTGTATGTCACAGGATTTGTATTTTGAATTTCATCAACAACAAATATTTCTTCAGTCCAATTTGGGGTATAACCTTTCTCAAACGTTCTTTTATATTTACTAATTCTAACATTATCCCCTATTTTAAACTTTGGCTTAATCTGATTACTTTTCATCTTTCCATACAAGTTGAAATATACCATTCCTTTATTCTTTTCATCACTTGCTTCAGTCGGTGTCATTTTAATACTCCGATGTTTTGTATTATTATACTTGTCAACCATTTCTTGCAACACGTCTAAATATGTATTTGTATTGTTAGCTGTAAAATATTTCCACATCTTTTCTTTTAATGTCCTGTTAAATCGTTCAATTACTACAGCTTTTCCGAAATTAAAAGTGTGATACATTTCGATATTATTGTCACTAAGAAATTGCTTAAACGTCCTGTTATAAAACTCCACACCCTGGTCAACCCACAACAATTTACATTGTCTTCCTGTACTGATTATCTGTTGAAATGCTTTAGTAATTTCCATACCAGTTTGATTTGGAACCGGTACAACCCAAGCATATTTGCTAAACACATCAATAACAGTAAGCAAATATTTAGTACCTTTATTGTACTTTGAAAACGATTGCATATCAACCAAATCAGCAGACCATATTTTATCAATTTCATTAACAATCACACGGCGTTGAGTGAACTTTCTTCGTATAGGCTTATGAAGTTCATCTGCTAACTTGTCAGTCCATTTCAACGCCTTTTTTAGTTTTTTGAGTTTCCAAGACCAAGTTTGTATTTAGCACTAATCACAGGCTTGACTAACAAATTCTTAGCAATCTTTTCTCCGATAGTTTTAGACTTACTAGATTTCAAACCAGCAAGCATGTTTTTATCACACGTTGATTTATTACTAGGATTTTCGTCATAGCAATAATCATGATCTTTGCAAACAGCATCTAACTCATTTACCGGCTCTCCACTATCAAGTGGATTACCAGGACCGCAATATTTATAACCAGGAAGAGTACGCCCCTTTTTGGGTAGCAAAGGGAGCAAATCTTTATGAATATCAATATTTCCACCTTCTGTGTTTTTAACAAACTTTGTTTTAGTAATACCGCAAGATGCACAAGTTGCTCTTAACATTTTTCTACCATTTTTTGCTAACACATACTTAGGATCAACATTTTCAGTAACCTTTTTTTCTTTAATGCAATAACTCATATATAATATGATTAGATTAAACTTCGTTTACAAAATATGATGTTATGATTTTTTCATTTTCTACTGGTTTGTAAGGCTTTATTAATTTGTAAAGAATATTGTACACACTGTTTCCTTCTTGCAACTTTTTGATAAAGTACAAACAGAAATATCCGCACAGAACACTTGTTTTATCTTGGTATTGGATGGTGTTGTATTTTATATCAGGTATGTACGCTAAAACTTCCTTTGGTGGGCTTAAGCCAAACGGATCGAAGTAATAATTATCATAGTAACAAGTCCAGTGTGTGCCAGGTCCAATATGATCATCAAGATTAATAATACCACATTCTTGTTTATTTTTTTTTGTTGGTAATTTGTTCTTGCTAAACACTCCCCTGAATTTTTGTATACCTAGCTGCTTAACCCATTTTGTTATATCTAAGTTAGAGATGGGTTCATTTTTAAAATTTAATTTTTTTTTATAAATGGGATACTTCTGTATGGTCTAATTTGTGAGTCTACTTGCAAACCTTTTCCACGGCTAACTCTTAGTCCTTTTCCTTTTCTACCTACATGCAAACCTTTTCCAGTTAAGCCACTAATAAGAGATCCAATCAATGGAATTCCTAATGATGCAAGCATTCCAAGAAATCCCCCATCTTGTTGTTGCTGCTTTGTCAGTTTAATAGGACAACAGCCTTTAGACTTTCTCATCTTGTTTCTCTGTGCAGCTGTTAATTTATTTGATTTTAAAAGTGTTTGTTTTTTACCAGCAGGAACAGTTACCATTCCATTTCCAAATAGTTTACCAATTCCAGTACTTGCCAGACCACTAAGTGCCCCTGTTGCTAGAGGTCCTAATATCTTTGGAGCAAATTTAGCAACTGTTGGTAAAATTGTTTTAGTTAACAAACCAGCTAATGCGCCTAAAAAGCCTCCATTTTTAGACTGAGATCTCATTTGCGATTTTGATATATTTATGTCTAATCCCCTTCCATCAGATTTAGCTTTGTTAATATTGTTAATCTGAGTAGCTGTTAGCAGCAAAGGAAAATTTCCAGTTAGTTGGTTATTTTTTAGCCTGAGCGTTAATTCACTTTTGTTTTCATATGCTTTTGCCAGACTTCGTTTCTGGCCATCTGATAAATTTACTGAATAATTTACGTAAGTCATATATATTAAAAGTTAGATTAAACAATAACTAGTTCATTTCCAACAGTATCAATAACAACATCTACTTCATAGAGAACCAGAGCATAAACTTTATATGGAGCAGCAGGAGGTATATTTAGTTTATATCTCAAATTTAGTTGTTTTGGATCAACACTGACCTCATTTCCCTTGTAACTCAAATTTAAATATATCATTCCGAAGAGATTTTTAAAATTACCTACATTGAGTAAAGTTCCGGTGTTTTTATCATTTTGCTTGTAAGAATAATTAATAACATCTCTGAATATTCTTATGATATTAGCATAACTATATTCGGTTTCTGGATAATAAACTCCATTTCCAACTTCCAATCTAGCTGATTGTAAATAGCAATTAGTATTAGCAGCATTTACCTTAAACGTATCCAAAAGATGAGGATTTTGTGTTTGAGAAGAACTCTTGTCTGACCTTTGCAAATAAACAAACACATGTTTGGGATTTTTAACACCAGCCGTTATTCTAAATGCGGATTCAGTTGCTTCATAACTTCCGCTCACTTGTATCATTTCACAGAGGTAAGTCCATCTTGTTGATATCATATGATTTGTCATTTCATAACTTAAACCATCTGAGTTAAATATCATTTTGGGTATCCACAAAACTAATTTATAAATAATTACTCGGCCATCATCACCACTTGATTTGGAAATTAGTACATTATCATCTGTCAGTTGCAAGCTGATTTGAATTTGGCCAGGAGGAAGCATGTTTGTTTCCAAACCTCCAAAGAAGGAATATTTATTTAATGGGATTATAGAGTCAACTTTTTGATTAGTTATGATTAAAGCATGGCGAGTAGTAAATCCCAGGTTATAACCAGCTTGATCATCTCGAGATTCTGCAGCAGTCGTATTATCTAAATAAAAGTATTCGTTTGTTCCGGTTGTCTTTGCATAGTCATCAGAAATTTCAAGCAAGCTTTTGATATTAACAAATCTGTGAAGATTATTTCCATCGTAAACTGTTTTTCCATTTTGCTTTACTTGCATATGATCAATCAATGAAGCTGCATCGTTAATTAAAGCAATTCTGTCAGCGTCTGCGAAATTGGCTCCATCAGCAAGCTTGTTTACTTGAAAACTGATTTCGAAATATGCGTTATACCAATCGAAGTAAGAACTTCTATCATTCATTGTAAATTGGTAGCCACTTTTCATTTGTCTAGTATTATTTCCTGGTTGTGTTATTGGGGTATCTAACTGAATAGGTACATGTTCATATCTATTATTATATTGATCACTTCGAAACATCTATGTATACTAGTAATTAGATTATTTTTTATTAATTAATCGATTAATTCTTGTATGAATTCCCCTTCCGGAAAGTAATCTATTAATTTTTGTATTTACATCTTCTTCAATTATATCATCAGCCGCAACTTTAGCTACATCTTTTGTAGCAGCCTTTGTAAGTTCTTTTAAAATCATCTCACCTTTTGGTTTAGGTTTAATAACTGAAACTAATTTATCAGCAGCCATTTTTCCTACTTCATCTCCAAGTTTTTTAGAACCGCTTTCTATGATTTGTTTACCAGCAGTTTCTAATGCTTTCTTACCTGCTGTTTTCACAGACTCGCTGAATATCTTTGATCCGACTTTTGAAAGAATGTCAAATATACCAGCTCCAGTTAATCGGTCAACTTGAGTATATGTTCCCGTGCTAGTGTCATAAACTTTTTTTAAACATACCATATAACTTATGTTACATTAATTCCTTCAAAACAAATCGAAATGATGTGTGGACACCATTAAGATTAATAATCTTACCGGAGAAATCGGTAATGTAAATATTAATACTGTTAATGATCGTTTTGTTTACCTCACAGAACCCGACTCTCATCGGTTCGTCTTTGAAAGGATATGATCTTGTAAGATCAGCTGTACTTATTTCATAAATAACATCCCCGTATGATCCATCAACAATAGAATTACTTATCAAATCACAGTGGATATACAATGTATCGATAGAATTTGTTATGTTCGGTGTCACAGTTCCAAATTTAGTTTCTCTAATAACCGCATCTTTGTCAAACCCGATCAAGACATGAAAGTTTGTTTCTCTTAAATCAAGCATGAAATTATTATGGATGGTAACCAAGCATTTGAAACTTGATAAATCAAACTCAATTCTTATCGGGACAGGTGAGTCATCGGTTAAATCATTGTTTACAGACAATGTTTCTTTGATGTAATTATCGATATCAGCATAACTGTAATTTCCATTTGTAAAAATAATACTTTTCCAATCTGTTCCATTGTGATACCTTATCACTTTGTTATTAAAATCCTCACTAATATTATACCACGAGTAAGTCATGGAATTAATCTTATCGAGTCCGATACCATATTGTTTGTTCTTGCCTAATATTAATGGTCTGTCAAACACAGTTGTAAAATTACTCGGTGTGTTCGAGCTATTAATTATTGACGCTTTTTCTGATGATAATACAATTTTTTGTTCCATATAATATAGGATGGATAAAATTAATCACCTTTGTAGTACAGTTTAAAACTTGATTTTTCAAAATTGAAAACTTGTGTAGTGTTTCGTTTTATGGATGCAAAGATGGTCCAATAATGAGATTTTGAAAAATATACTTCAAATGTTCCTTTTAGTAATCGTTTGCCATTTTCTATTTCTGGTTGAGGACGTGGCTGATCACGATCAGCAGCATCTGCATTAAACAAACTAAAATATTCTATACCAATGTTTGTATTCGTAACTGTATATGTAAGATCTGCTTCAACTATATAGCGCCCGGGTTTTACAATTGTTACCTCACCATCAGTTCTCGTTGCATATTCTTCACTTTTTACAAATGGATTGGCAACAAGAGTAAACGCCCCGAGAAAATCATTACGTTTGGTTCTTTCAAGTGGTTTTCGTGTTGGATATGATACAAAACCATTGTCTTGCATGATGCTAATTCCATCTATCGTATATTCAAAAAGTAGAATCCGACTTAAATAGTCTACTTTTACTTTCAACCCATGAATTATACCAAGAATTGCTGTGTGCCGGCTGCCAGACTTTTGATTAAACTGTTTTAATGAAGCTTTTTCGCCATCAAAAGCTGTGTTTCTTTCATCCTGAGTAGCTTTCAATTGCTTTGAAGCATCATCAATAGCAGTGTTAAGTTTATCAGTGTCAACCAGTTTGTTCAGAGCAGTCTCCAGCGACTTGCCGTCAACCATTTTCTTTTTGATATCTTCAAATTCCTTGTTGATATCGGCAACGTTGGCGTTTATCTGTTGATTTAATATTTTAATTTGAGTTATTTCGGTAGTAAAAGCAGTTCTCATTTGTTTTGAAGCATCGGCAATAGCAGTTTCTAGTTCATTATTGTCAACCATTTGTGTATTGATTTCCCCAATCCGTGCATTAATATTTTGAACACCAGCTCTTATTTGTTTACTTAATTTCTTATAGTTTTCACTATCTTCCAATGCATCTTCTTTCTTTTCTAACTCTTTCAAAGCATCACCTAGAAGTTTTATTTCATCTTTCAATCCGTTTTGAATTTCAAGCATTTTCTCGCGGTTTGCTTGTAACTTTGTTTGTATTTGACTTAGTTTATCATCAACACCTGTTGTCAAATCTTTCATCATATCTGGAATTCTATCAATATTATAATCACGTATGATTTTTGCTACTCTTCTTACAGTAAATTGCTTTGTTGCTGCATCATCTGCTTTTTCTGGATTATCAACATTGATAATTTTATTATTATCCATATTAAGCTCACTTCTCAAAACATTTTCCTGGTTTCTGCCTTTGTTAAGATAATTAACCAAATGTTTTTGTTTTACATACTCAGACAGCACAATACCGAAATTTGTAATATTGACGCTGCCAGTAGTAACTTCCTCACCAAGATCGTTAAAAAGTCCCATTATATATAATATGATTAGATTAAATTTCACCGTTGAAGTTGCGTTTTACTAACTTTCTAGGGCGATCAAGATACAGAAAGTCGTACTGCTTGTCAGTCGCTTTCTTGTACTGCTCTTTGCTGACATCTTGTTCTCTAGAAAGCATACCAAGCTCACGATTAACCGGAGTTGCGAAGAAGATGTAATGAGAACAGTTCAAACGAATGTCTTTGGGAGTTTTGTAATAAGATTGTGACAAGTAAATTACGCAACAATTCTTATGCCTGCCTTGGATGAAATAATTAATAATATCATTTTGATTACGCTCGCAAACATAATCATCAAAAATAGCTATCTTCTGATTATCTGAATCCAAATCATTCACAGGGATAACTTCATCATTTGAACATTCTAATATATCTTCGACTGGGATTTTATTCTTTTTTGCTATTTTTTCCACATTTTGCCACAAGACCGGATACTTGGACTGCTCTAAGTATTTAGCAAACAAGTAAATCTTGTCGTAGTAAACCAAAGGTTTCAGCAACATGTGAACTAGTGTGTTTGTCTTGCCAGATCCTGAATTACCGCAAATTAACATTCTAAAACAACAGTCTGGCATGAAGTTCCATATTTGTTTAAAATTACCGTTTTCTGTTTTCATATCATAGTTTGGAATTTGCATTATAATAATACTTAGATAACACTTGTCTTAACTTATTCTAATTTATCTTAATTTAATCTAACCTTATATTATACATGTCTTTGTTAAAATGGAAAGAATTAGCAGATAAAAAGCGAAAAGCGAGTGAGCTTGTCAAAGAATATGAGAATAGAGTTACCCGAAAAAGACTAGAAAAAGGAGCTAGTCGTGATTTATACGCAGAAGTATTTAGACCTGTAACTAGCGTAATAACAGAGCAAACAAGACGGCTGGCTGAACATTTGATTACCCTTCCGGAAATACGTCAACAGTTGGCTCTTCTTCCCGAGGTTATACGTCCGCAATTACTTGCCCCGCCTGATCGTGGAGCCATAGCACCACCACCGCCACCACCGCCGCCGCCACCGCCACCAACGCCACACGCTTTTAAAAAAACAGCTGCCAAGAAAACCGCAGATCCTAAACCATCGTCGACTGGTTACCAAGAGGAACTAGAGCAGGCAATAAAGTCTGGAACAAAATTAAGAAAAACTCCGGAAAGAGAGCCTAGGCCAAAATCCACGGAAGAATTATATGAAAAAAATCAAACAAAAACGTACATCAATTGATCCTGAGGATGAAGAAATAGAAGAAGAAGAATGGGAAGAACCTGCCGCGAGACCCAAGGAACCCAAACCGGTGTATGATATTGACTTGGATGCCGGTATGAATAAAGACGTACTTAATAAGTATAGCTTGCCAATGCCAAGTAAAATACCAGGTATTATGGAAGGAAGAGCTGATCATGCTAAATATATTGAAAGGGCTAATGAGATACACAAGGAAATAGTTTTCAAGATAAATGGTCTAAAGACACAAATAAACAACCTCAGCATAGAAAAACTCAAAGCGAGTCAGGAAAAAGCAACATCCGATACGACTAAACTTAAATATTCAAAATTACTCGGTAACCCCGATGGTGTCAAAAAAAAGAGAGATTTACTTACAAAAGAACATAATGAAAAAGTAGATGAGACAAATGCTCTGGGGTTTTATATAGGGAGGTTGCCTGAGCGAATTCGAGGAGCTAGCGAAATGGCACAAAAGACTGGCAAAGGGATGCAGCAAAATAAAAATTCCTACAAGGTCGACAAAGATGGGAACTATGGAATGTTACAAATTGATTTACCTAAGCTTATTGGTCATCACAAACTTATTGCCAAGCTGGGAGAAGCAGTTGTGCTAGATATGAAAGTAGACGATGATTTCATAGACTTGTTAACAAAGCGTTATAACAATGGAAAAACTTATTCAAAGCTGTCTCAGAATGCTTTTAAGAAACTAACAGAATTGTCTGGTTTACCAATTCATAAAGGTTCTTCAAAGTTCAAAAAGATTTTAGGAGGTTGTGTTGAATATTATAATAGCCCTGATGATTTGGTTAATGCTCTGGAGTTAGTATGTGGGAGTATCGAATCAGGAAATAATAGCCCACAGCTCATAAATAAAGGTATTAGCATAATCGATGAATTATTAAAAATAGGTAAAATATCACCCAAAGAACACGAACAACTATTTTCTAAATATCTCAATTAAATTATTGTCTAACTGTAATTATACATGAAAACCAAAGAAGAATTAATTGATCACTTGACGCGACTTGTGGCTGCATACAGATGCAGTTATAAATTGTGCGGTATTATAAACACAACATTACAGATTGCCAGTGGGATAATTGGTTGTACTGCCGTATTGGCATTGGTTCCAGCAATTCCTGTTTTTGTAGCCGCAGTTGGTGCAGTTCCTCCGGTAGTTGCTGTCTTAGTGAGTAAAACAAGAATAGCAGAAAAAAAGACTTTGTTAAAAACACATCATAGGAGTTTTAAACAACTTCTATCATATGTCCAAACAACAACAGGACTAGAAAATGATGAAGAGGTAATTAGGATTGTCTTTAATAAAATATTAGAGATTCAAAAGAATGATAACTTCATGGAACCTCTGGAAATGTATATGAAGAGATTCAAGTTAAACGGTCATGGCATTAAGCCGTAATTCTTTTCTGACTTGTTTCCATATCCTATCGTACTTGTCTCTGGTTGATTTTGTTTTAATCAGTTTTGTTTCTTTTTCTATTTTTAATATTTTAAATATTTTCTGAAAAATGTATTCAAATTTGATTGATCTTTTTCGGCCTTCTATTTTATCTAAAATCTTTACAATTTTGTAAAACAAATCTTCAAATCTTTGTCTATTTGTAGAAGACAAATCAAATGCTACCAAGTATTTATCTAAATGGTACTTTCTGTGGTAAATAGTTTTCTTTTGGCTGTAGTTGTAACCTGTGATAAGATTATAACCGTTGTGTGTGCCACACTTAAGACAAATACGCTCGTTATCGAAAACTTCACAAGTATCGTTGCAATTCACACATGCGTATGTACACTTGTAACACAGTTTGGTCCTGGTACAATATTTACAAAGCTTTTTTGTCGTGCGAAATAAGATGCAATCTGTACACACCCCAGGAGGATCAATAATATCTAAAACTCTTTCACAATATTTGCAATTCATTATATTATACTATAGAATTATATATTTAAATACAGGCTTAAACAAATATTATCTTATGTAATTATATAAATGGAACAAGTAGAAATTGAAATCAAAAACTTTAAGGGAGATCAAATGATATATGCTCAAAGGGTTGATTTTGAAGATGCGAGTAAATTAGATGCAGCGCTTTTAATTTTTTCAAACTTTCAAGATTTAACAGAAAGAATCATAACAATGGTAAAACAACTAAAACTGTCATGGAAAATAAAAAAGGAGATATAAACAAACTACGTTCTTTGTGCAAAAAACAAATTTCAGAGGCAACCAGTCGCCATCCAACTTTATACAAAGATTCTTTTATTGCTTACTACAGCATTTTGTTAGACAAAGGAATTAAAATTATTATGTACGGATGATTTGCTGGCCAGCTGGTAAAGCATCCTAGCTCGCCGGCTAGCTGGTGAGGTACGGATAAATAAAAAAAAAATATAATCTAACCGGGAAATAAATATTTTACTTTAAATTAATTAATTAATTAATAGGGGCTTAAAGAAATAATCTCATGTAATATTATATAATGGTTAAAAAAGATTTGGAAATTAAAACAGTTGAGGAATTGGTTAGAAGACTTATAAAATCACCAGAAAAATATAGTGAAATAGAAAAAAAGGAAATTGAGGAAACAGCTAAAAAACTTATAAAAGATGTAAAATTAGTACCAGAAGAATATAGTAAAGTTTTGGAAACAAAAGAAGATATTGTGGAATTTACAAAATCTAGTAAAGTCGTGGAAAAAGAAAAATCACCAAAGCAATATATGAAAGTTTTTCAAGTTGATATTATATATAAGAAATATCCAATTTGGCAACTTTTTGGTACAATACCAGTTGTTGTAAATGTCCTTGAAAAGGAATTGGAGCAAACAACGGTCTTAAAATGAATGTTGTTTTGAAACTTACTTTAGGTAAACCAACACATGACGCAGAAGGTGAAATAGCAACCACTTATAAAATAGCTTATTTTCCTTCCAAGGCAGAATTAATCATAAACAAAACTCAAATTGTTGATGCGCTAACTAGAGCAATGATGCAAATAAAGAATAACATTGACGTATGGCTTTCCGAAGGAAGTAATTGGACAGTTGAAACAGTTGATGCACGCTACATAAATCGAGTAAAGTATAAGCCTTTACGAGGTAGCTCTTATTTGAATTTACCAAAAGAACTGCAACACAGCAAAAAAGGATTGGTAAATATAAAAAATAAAGATAACGAGTGTTTTAGATGGTGCCATTTGGCTTGCATATTTCCTGTTAAAAAAAATCCTCAAAGAATAACAAAGTACAAAAATCATATTGGTGATCTTGATTACAAAGGAATTACATTTCCTGTTACTATCGAACAAATCCCAAAAATAGAAAAACAAAACAACATTTGTTTTAACATATTTGGGTATGAAGATAATCAAGTATATCCTTTGTACGTGTCAAAATATAAAGCAAAAGAATATGTCGACATGCTTTTGATTGTCGAAGAAGAAAAAAATCATTACGTGTGGATAAAAAACTTTAACAGTTTGATGTTTAATCAAACATTACATTCAAATAAAAAATGGTTTTGTAAAACATGCCTCCAATGCTTTACATTAGAAAGGGTGTTAAAAGCTCACAAAAGTGATTGCCTTTCACTTAATGGAAAACAAGCGATAAAAATGCCAGACAAAGCTGAGAAAGTTAAGTTTAAAAACTATGACAGACAGCTAATGGTTCCGTTTGTTATATATGCTGATTTTGAAGCAATAACTGAAAGTATTTCTTCGGCATCGAACAATCCTGAAAAATCACATACAGAAGCATATCAAAAGCATACTGATTGCAGCTATGGGTATCAAGTTGTTTGTTGCTATGATGATCAATATTCAAAACCAGTTGTGACATACAGAGGACCAAACGCTGTTTACAAGTTTTTGGAAAAAATGATAGAAGAAGAAAAGTGGTGCAAGAAAACTATGAATGCAAACTTTAAAAAAGATCTAGTAATGTCACAGAAAGAAGAAGCTAGATTCAAAAAATCTAAATCATGTCATATTTGCGGTAATGGTTTTTCAATAACTCTTAAAAAAGATGACCCAAGCCGTACAGTAGCTTATGAAAACTCTCTTAGAAAAGTCAGGGACCATTGTCATATAACTGGAAAGTACAGGGGAGCGCTCATGACATATGTAATATTAATTTCAGGTTGACTAGAAAAATACCTGTTGTGTTTCACAACTTGAGAGGATATGATTCTCACTTCATAATGCAACACATTGGAAAGTTTAAACAAAACATAAATGTTATACCGAATAACATGGAAAAGTATATGGCTTTCATGTTAGGAAAGAGTTTAGTGTTTATTGATAGTTTCCAGTTTATGTCTCAATCATTAGATAATCTAGTAAAAAACGTTCCGTCGTTTCAATACATATCTCAAGAATATAGCGGTAAAAAGTTAGACTTGCTAAAAAGAAAAGGCGTTTATCCTTATGATTACATGAACAGTTTTGAACGCTTCGGGGATACTAAGTTACCTGGCAAAGATAGCTTTTATTCTCAATTAAATGATGAGCACATTTCCGATGCGGATTATGAACACGCTAAAAAAATATGGAAAACATTTAAGATTAAAAATATGGGAGAATATCATGATCTGTATCTTAAGACTGATTTGTTGCTGCTGACAGATGTTTTTGAAAACTTTAGAAAAATGTGCATTGAGAATTACAAATTAGATCCTTGTCATTACTTCAGTAGTCCTGGTTTAGCCTGGGATGCATGCCTCAAAATGACTGGTATCCAACTCGACTTAATAACTGACATTGATCAATATTTGTTTGTGGAAAAAGGATTAAGAGGTGGTACGAGTTACATTGCAAATAGATATTCAAAAGCTAATAACAAATATATGAAAGACTATGACAAGAAAAAAGAAAGCAAGTACATAATATATTTAGATGCTAATAACTTGTACGGATGGGCTATGTGCCAACCGCTACCTACTGGCAACTTCAAGTGGGTTGATAAGTTTCAAAAAGGAAAATCAAATTACATTGTTGAGTGCGATATCGAGTATCCTGAAGAACTTTATGAGTTACATAATGATTATCCTCTTGCTCCAGAAAGTTTAAATATCAAAGATGAGTGGTTGTCAGACTATTGTAAAAATTTAAAACAAAAGTTTAATTTAGGACATTGTAATGTTAATAAACTTGTTTCGACGTTGAAAAATAAAGAAAAGTATGTCGTGCATTTTAGAAACTTAGAATTGTATAAAAAGCTTGGATTAAAGGTGACAAAAATACATCGAATACTACAGTTTGACGAATCAGAGTGGTTAAAGACATACATAGATTTTAATACTGCCAAGAGGACAGCTGGTAAAAATACTTTTGAAAAGGATTTCTTCAAACTGATGAACAATTCAGTTTTTGGTAAAACTATGGAAAACTTGAGAAAAAGAATTAATGTTAAATTGACTCACGACGAGGAGGTTCTCTTGAAATACGCAGCAAGACCTTCATTTATTTCTTGTAAAATATTTAATGAAAATTTATTTGCGATAAACAGAATAAAAGAAAGACTAGTTTTGAATCGTCCTGTTTATGTTGGTATGTGTATTTTTGACTTGTCAAAATATTTGATGTATGATTTCCATTACAACTATATCAAAAACAAACATGATAAAAAAGCTAAGTTATTATTTACTGATACCGATTCCTTGTGTTATGAAATAAAAACAAAAGATGTGTATGCGGACTTTTACAAGGATAAGGAACTGTTTGATAATTGTGATTATGATCCAAAAAGTAAGTTTCATTTTAATGATAATAAAAAAGTTATTGGCAAGATGAAAGATGAAACTTGTGGAATACCTATTGTCGAATTTGTTGGGTTGCGAAGTAAGCTATATTCGTATATGTTAGATAATGAGGTTAGCGCAAAGAAATGTAAGGGTGTTAAAAAGTGTGTTGTGAAAAAACATATAACTCATGAAGATTATAAAACTATTTTGTTTACAGCAACAGAAGCTCATCACGAGATGAAAGTAATTAGATCGCAAAAGCATAACATAAGCAGCTATGCAATAAATAAAAAAAGTTTATCAGCTTATGATGATAAACGGTACATACTAGATAATGGACAAGATACGTTAGCATACAAGTAAAATGATATGCAGAGTGATGATGAAGACTACTGCCCGGTTCCGTCTGACTTTGCTTAATGAGTTGCAAATGTTATGTTATTAAAATGGCAACCGGATTGATTAGTATTACAGAAACTGGGGGTTTTGAGCGAGTTTCTTTTGGAAGGACCTCTCGAGTAGCTAATAGTATGCATCTGAGGCATCTGGCTCAGGTGTGACTTTATTTAAATAAAGGCATGCCTGGGTTCTAGCCTCAGATGAGCTATTGTTAGTTTCTTGAGTGAATCTTTTTCGGGAGATGGAAAATTGCGCTCTAACCCTCAGTTTCTATACTACTAACCGAGACTGCAATAGTTTGTATGTGTCGTGTTCGGCCGTTTCCAAAGGTCCATTATCATACTCTCTTGGACTATCCGTATATACCCGGAACGTTCTCAATTTGTAATACTACACTGTACTACCTTCATATGGATTATTTGGTAATGCACTTGAGAGTAATGTCACTTTGCAAGCATTCCAAACCTCCAATGAAACAGCTGTCATGAGTCATGAGTAACGCGTGCATGTGTTTGAATGACAATAAGGACATATTTGCTTAAAACATATCATATCAGGCAAGTTGTTATCAGATTCAGTGAAATGTAAATATTTACTTTGTAAACTGGTTCGATTTCAAATGGTTCAGGGTAGTGTGGTTCATGGTAGTGTGGTTAACGAACGGAATTGAGACCAACATACTAGGATCAATTATTTGTCCATGACAGGCGTGGATGCAAGGTGAAGGCGTACCCGGTTAATTTCATCCTAAAACTAATGTATTGTTCTCTGTATTGTCGCCTCAAAATGAAAGAAGATGCTTTTAGATTTTCTGGATCCACTCAGGAAGATGGTTATATATGTTATTTCCAAATTTTGCTTTAATCCATTCCTGACTCACAGGGATGATTTGATAGTCATAAAATATTTTATTTTTAAATTTGCTGACAGATACTTAGAAAGTATTCGCTAATAGGAGGCGTGAGAGTGTTGCACTTAACATTACCTCTCATGAACAGACTCAATAAAACCGAGTCTGCTACTTTATCTCTTGCTTGTGTTTGTTGCTTTCAAGGGTTCCATTTTTCATTATTTATTATCATTCACACTTGCGTTTGTTTATGCTGTGTGGTGGCCGTAAAATATTGACCCGACTACAAATCAGTAGTGTTATTACTTACTGGTACTTTAAGATCATCAAGCCCAATCTTTGTAGCTTTAAAGTAGAATGTCGCTTAAGCCGGTGCTAGGAGGCGTGTTGCACGTAATATTACCTCCCATGAACAGACTCAATAGAACCGAGTCTGCTACTTTTGTCTCTTGTTTGTGTTTGTTGCTTTCAAGGGATCCATTTTTCAGTACTTTTTATTAACAGACTGAAAATCCTTAGGCTGGAATTAATGCCTGATAACTATATACTCCTCCGCTATGTCAGCTGCCAAGTATCAACATTATTGTTTATGCAGTTCTTACAAGATATACTGCAATGATTCCACTAGTACACTTTGGATCATCACGCTCATAAAATTCCTCCAGCATTCAGTTCTATACCGAGTCCTTTCCAAATACAGATATGCACATTCTTTTCTTGACTTAGTATAATATTATTAATACTATGTTCAGCTGCTTTAATGGTAACGTATATACGGAAAACCAAGTAATGTAATATTTATTTCTTAAACGAACGAATAAATAAATACAAGTAATGAATAATGACGTTATTTGCGATATTATACATCCGTTATTATCTCAGACACATACGTCTTAAGTTATAATTCGGATGATCGTCTGAAGCGACGCACATACACATACAGTATACGAAATTAACACTCACAAGGAAAAGGTGACTGAAACCATCCTGCTAAATGTCAGTTAGTGTCCATACGCCTGATATGATGGTGCAAGTGTATTGCACAGTTGAAGTACAGCAATAACATTTGCAGTTTAGTTCCTAGTAGGACTTTGAATATGCAAATTATGTTGCGTGTTTCACTCCAAACTATCATGTTTTAGCAAACCTACTGACATGGGAGACATCATATCTAATTAAAGTAATGTAATCACAAATACCACTAAACTCAAGTTTGATGTTTCGATTATTTCTGACTCTTTTGAATATAGTCTACATGTTAGTCACGTCTACATTTATCATAATATCTTTCTATATAGGTAAGGGGAATACTTTGTGGTATCAGACATTCGTAACCTATTTTTTATACCGAATGTAACTTGTTTGAAACCATGCTTACTTTGCGCTTACGCTCACCTTTCGTCGAAATTGTTTCCCTAAGTACGAATCTGAGTAAGATCGAAAACAGCACGTTCACTTTACATGTGTAAAAGCAACTATAATTTTCTTCATTGAGAATAATGCTAAATAACACAATGGTGATTTGCTGCAACTTTAAATGAAGTACCCATAATACAGCAGTGTACTTTTATATACTAGAACAATAGCACGCTGCTTAAAAAAGACTAAAAAACAAACAAGAAAACTTGAGGTCATGTGTAAGAACGCTTTTGTTTGTTTACTCAACAGTTAAAGGGTCCAACTGTTTCCATTGATAGTTTCTCGAAAATTGTATGACTTTTATATATTCGATTGTACAATATTTTATATCAATAATACATTAAAATCTATAATGCACTTCATATAACTACAACTCGACAAGAAAGTAACTATTTTCCCCACCTAAAATGCCTTTTTATCAAAACGAAGAGGGATTACGTTTTATAATAAAAACTACATTAAATACATCTCAGAGTTATACACGCAACTGGCGGTAATGCACCTATATACAACACAAACTGCATATTCAGTTGTACTGTATACAACAATAAATCCACCACGCAGGGTGCAACTGCATAATCAATTGTACTGTATACAACAATAAATCCACAACTGTATATTCAATTGTACTGTATACAACACAAAATCCACCTCGCCATGTACAACTGCATATTCAATTGTGCTTTATACAACACAAAATCCACCACGCAGTGTGCAAATGCCGCAGTGTGCAACTGCATATTCACGTGTACTGTATACAACAATAAGTCCACCACGCAATGTACAACTGTATATTCAGTTGTACTGTATATAACACAAAATCCACCACGTAGTGAGCAACTGCATATTCAGTTGTACTGTATACAACACAAAATCCACCACGCAGTGTGCAACTGCCGCAGTGTGCAACTGCATATTCACGTGTACCGTATACAACAATAAATCCACCACGCCATGTACAACTGTATATTCAATTGTACTGTATATAACACAAAACCCACCACGCAGTGTGCAACTGCATATTCACGTGTACTGTATACAATAAATCCACCACGCCATGTACAACTGTATATTCAATTGTACTGTATACAACACAAAATCCACCACGCAGTGTGCAACTGTACATTCACGTATACTGTATATAACAATATATCCACCACGCCATGTACAACTGTATATTCAATTGTACTGCATGCAACACTAAATCCACCACGCAGTGTGCAACTGTAAATTCACGTGTACTGTATACAACAATATATCCACCACGCAATGTACAACTGTATATTCAATTGTACTGCATACAACACTAAATCAACCACGCCATGTACAACTGCATATTCAATTGTAACGTATACATGTACAACACTAAATCCACCACGCAGTGTGCAACTGTATATTCACGTGTACTGTATACAACAATAAATCCACCACGCCATGTACAACTGTATATTCAATTGTAACGTATACAACACTAAATCCACCACGCCATGTACAACTGTATATTCCGTTATATTGTATACAGCACTAAATCCACAACTCAGGGCTGTTATGTATCCTCTACACTACTTTAATAAAGTGTCGCGTTAGATCTGGAAAATAAATGTTGAAATATGTTCCGTTGATGAGGAAGCGTGATAACCGATTGATGTATATGTATATACAAGTACGTTGCAACCGCTTTTGGAAGCGACGTCATACACATACCGTTCTACTTATGCAACTAATTAAATAATCTTAATAACATTGTTAATATGTGATAATATGTATATATTATTCACTTGGTGAATCCATCAACACCGTCTCTGTCATGGTCCTACCGTTTGACGTAACCAAACTGTAATTTGATGTCCTAGACTTATTTTGCCTTTTCCTCAGTTTGATTAACCCAAATAAACCTCGCACTTCTCTTCTGAAATACACACCTGTTGTATAGTATATGATAAAATATGCAGCGTAATTTGACAAACATAATTCTTCCACAACTTTTCTTGTTGTCAGATAATTGAAATACCCACTCCATAAAGGATCCGTCCGCCACGCATCTAATGGTTCTAAAGTTGGGTCACCTTGCTGTATGGATGTTTGTATGGCGTACACAATTGTAGCAGGCAGTAAAGTAAAAATGAAATAAAACGATACTGCCAACAGCGTTGTGGTTGATGCCGCGTTTGAAGATCCCTGGGGTTGCCCATGGGCGGCACTCTGTATCGATATACGCTTAATTTCTAGAATCACCAAGACATTGATTATAAGACATCCAATAGGAATCGTGGCAAATATAAGCATTTCAGTGAACCATGTCCAACCTTCGTAAAATTCTACCGATCTAAAGACGCAGCCAATGTCGTCTCTCCATTCCCAGATATATATTTGCACTAATCCTATGGCAATAGATATCGCTGCCATGCAACAAATGACGATTTTTGCACGTGTAACAGTACAGTATTTCTCTTTCACAAATGGATGGCACACGGCTATATAGCGTTCAGTAGTGAAACCAAGCACTAGCATTGGTACCTGGAGTAAACAATAAAAGTAGTATGTCAGTTTAATTACGTGTAACTATAGATATAAAAATCGAACAGGAAAAGTAGCATTCAAGGACGACAGTCAACCGCAAATACGCACATAAACAAAGAACCACTTTAAAGATGAATAAAATACCAAAAAAGACATCACAAACACAAAGGGGTTTACAATAGGGCTACCGCCTTGGAACAGTCAGTGGCAAAAAAAGCAGCTAGGGTTTAAACCAGGTTCTAGGGTGCACCGAACCTCACACTTAACCTACTGTCATCCCAATAAAACGGGACATTGTAAATATCCCGCCATGAACTATTCTCTAACCAACAAGGCAGCATTAATAGGCAATATTAGTAAAACACAAGGATGCTCGTGTATATAAAATACAAAAAAACTAATAGCCTAGAAATCCACAAAGAAGGTACTCAAAGAAGCCAGTGCAACAAGAGAACAAACCATTCAGGTCAAGTTGATGTGATCTAATTGTATTTACTTCTAAACAATTAATCTGAAACACACTCTCAGAATTATTTTATCGAACAAGAGAACAAAGTTACTCTGAACTCGCTTTAGTGGTTAATATGAACATTTTAAGTATAAGCAACAAACATCGTTGTTATATGCAACGTGGAATCTGTGAATAAAATGTGTGTTTTAGTTTTAGAATTTGCTTATTTTAGCACAATTTTAAATAAAGATAGCCGTCTTGAGAGAAAAGCGGTTAGAGAAAATAACACAAATATGATGGGGTACCAACCAAGGAACTGTGAAAATGTTGTTTGTATATTTCCCTAAATAACGTTATGTTCATATTGCAGATGCGGCCATCAGGTATATTATTAAATTGATTGAGAGACACACCGGATATACACTTCTCAAAACTGCTAACTACACCGCTCACGTTTTGGGTTATATATATCGATGGGTTGAATGTTTTTCAATAAAATAAAAAGGAAATACCAATTCAATCATTTTTACATCATTTCATTTTATTTTTTTCATGGGCAATGCTAGAACTAAACCACAATAAGCAATTACAAACGACCCATGTAAACACTAAAGTCACACTTTTATGAACAAGAAATGAAAAGTGTGACTTTAGTGTTTACATGGGTCGTTTGTAATTGCTTATTGTGGTTTAGTTCTAGCATTGCCCATGAAAAAAATAAAATGAAATGATGTAAAAATGATTGAATTGGTATTTCCTTTTTATTTTATTGAAAAACATTCAACCCATCGATATATATAACCCAAAACGTAGCGGTGTAGTTAGCAGTTTTGAGAAGTGTACACAATTTTTCAACAAAATGAATGGTTTCGGATGATATTATGTTTGTCATGACTTTATTTTTGTATATATTTTAATAAATGCATCTTGGATGACGATCGGTAAGGGAAAAAGGTCACTGCCTGTGTTATTAAAATCCATTGAGCGGTTGTAAAACGGTGTACGATGTTTTATAAAGTAAATTACTTGACAGACAGTCTTACAAATAAAACGCTTATACACTGTTGTCTTTAATTATTATGGCGACAAAGTCGGTCTAAGGGACTAATGAACGAATATTCTGACAGACAAACAGACAGATGATGCGATGGTTGCCAAATGTGTATTATCATATTGCGTTAGGCAAGTAGAACCTTAAAACACAAATCACTTCCACAACCCACTCCAATGGGCTTGATCCATGTTTTATCTACTTAGCTTAACACAATTCAAAAATGCACTGGTGGTACGTCATCCGTAAAAAAGCGGATGGTTGTATGGTAAAGTGAGGTTTTCAACAAAATGCATATTTTAGGCAATGATTCAACACTATTAATATGAACATAATATCAGAAGGTATTCTTATATGGCAGAAAGTGTGCCCTTTATGTCTGGTATTTTTGACACACTTTGCACAGTGTTCTTTCCTTTTTGTTCTAAATAAATAATTAATACATCGAATGGTCCATACATCCATCTGAAGTAGACGGACGCTACATCATTTTTACATCAAATAAGCCATGTTGCCACATCATCCACATTTCAAAGTACACCATTATAAAAATCAAAGGTATTGCTTCAGTGACATGTATCCAGCTGTACATTTGTAGACATCTTCTTCTCAAAAGTCTTTGTGCATTTTTTGTAAATCATTGCCTCGCCCTGAGGGTTTCAAATGTTTATATATATTTGTACATAAAATAAGTCGGTTAAACTGTTAAAATTATTCTACACACACATGCACCATTAAACATATATTGACAGCTGCTTTTCAAAAATGATTATTATATCGTACTATAAAGAATATTAAGATCTTTCACTTGAAGTACTCAATGTAAGAACTCATTTACACTAGAATATTACGTTTTTTCAATTGAAATCCCAGGAATAAAACATTACTACATATCAGTTGGACATATTTTGAAATTGTTTAGTGTTACTATTGTATACACACCAGATATTGTGGCGTTATAAACAGGAAGTTGAATAGTTCACACGAGACCTTCCTGTGGTACGTGTTTACTCCCCAGGCACTCTCAAGCTCAACTACAATGTGCAGCAGCAGGTATATGGTCTGCACAATAGCCAGGGAGCCAAAATACACAGCAGATGAATTGGTTTTACGTATTTTCCTGGAAAAAAATGAAAATGACAATAAAAAAGTACAAATATAATACAAACACAAGGGTTTCCTTTCTTGATACCTGAGCTAATTATATACGTAGTTTTAAATCATGAAGTTAAGAAAAACTTTAGGTTTTTACAATATAAAAGATTGACAAGTTAACCTACGCCATCAAACCAGAGGGAATGTTTTAAATTCAGTATATATTTTTTGAAAACTGCTATTTGAATTAGCAAACAACAGTTTACAGGTCTATAAAATTAAAACAGTGAGTATTGTATTAACCGACTTGAAACAGTCACTTACAACTGGTATAGCGTGGTAAAACGTCGCGTGGTAACACATGTGGAGCTTAATCCGGTGTGTAAGATGTGTACTGTCGCGAAAGGAGCTTAAAGCCCCGAATTGTGTGTGCTGAATAATGTCGCAATTTTAACAACTATGGAGATTAAAGCAGTGTTGGGTAAACAATGTCGCAATTGTTGTATCTAAGGAGGTCAAACCAGTGTGTTGGGTAAACAATGTCGCAATTGTTATATCTAAGGAGGTCAAACCAGTGTGTTGATTAAACAATGTCGCAATTGTTATATCTAAGGAGGTCAAACCAGTGTGTTGGGTGTACAGTATCGCATTTGTAATAACAGAGAAGCTTAAACCGGTGAGGCACAGTTTCGCACTGCACTGTTAAAACTCAAAATCTGAAACTGGCGAGTTACTTGCACGATTTCGCATGGTAAACGTAGATTTTAAACCGGTGTGTTTGGTTTACAATGTCGCAGATGTAGCAACTGATCATATTAGGTACTATATACACCTGTAAATAAATAGTTGACCGTTGCACAAATATAATAACCAATTGAACAAACCATATAATTGATTAACGCACTAAATGGTACAGGCAAGAAACTTTTAAATCACAATGGCTGAAAAAAATAACTAAATATTCTTAAATGACTATCTTAGAAATGACAATGTAATGATTTCAGTCACATATAGTTCACCCCCAAAATGGTAGCAAATAAATTGTACTTTTTGTAAATGTACTCTCAGTACAATTGTATCAATACAAATGCAAATTTCAAGCAAAATATCTTAAATGAACATGTTTTATGATGGAAATATAATATGTTGATGTTTCATGGGGATTTATCATGATTAGGATAATTTAATCCAATCAGAATCTACCTTAACATTTGACTATATGCCCTAATAGACCATGTACTTTTGCCAACCAATCAGAAGGCCCAAATTAACAATGTTATCTGACCAATAGTGTACTTTGAAGGTATACTGGCATGTACTGTCCAACATTCACAAAGCATGTCGTAGTCCTAAATGTCAAAATAAAAAATAGATTTTCTGTTCAGAAATCTATACACCTTGTGTATGACCATGATTGAAGTAATATGGCTTATGTGGAAAAACACAAAAAAACATTCTGATCTGTACCCGTATGTCTACGTTTCATGGTTAGAGATTGTATTAAACTTGTCAGGTAATCATCTTTGACTGTCATACTAGCCATTAGGTACAGTTCAATAACTACACAAGTTTATATTATGTTGTTATTAATTAAGTGATATCATATTGGCCCAGTTATTGGTCCAAGGACTGTCATATTGACCCAAGGCCGAAGGCCGCGGGCCAATATGCCAGTCCGAGGACCAATAACTCGGACAATATGAAACCACTTAATTAATGACAATTTTATTAATTAACAGCCACTACAGTATAATTTGTTTTTAAACAAATTATTTTGACATAATTTGAGTTTATTTATAGTAGCGTTAATTTCATTTATATGTCAAAAAGCGAACGCGAATGACGTTACTTAACGTCGTAAATGACGTCACTTAAATCTCATATTGGCGAGTTTCTTCATATTGGCCTTGTAATTTCATATTGGCCGAGTTTGAGTCGTATTGTGTGTAGAGTTTCTAATAAAACACGGCTAATATAGTTAAGTTAATTAATAAAAAAGTCGAACAGGAAATGTTACATTCAAGGACCAAAGTCAACATGAACAGACTCAATAAAACCGAGTCTGCTGCTTTATTCTCTTAACTGTGTTTGTTGCTCCCAGGGGATCACCTTTATCAGTATTTATTGTAATGTCACATTGCGTCACAGACCCGATAGCAATATCACGTTGCCTAATTATAGACCGTCAAATATAATTGGCGTGGCTTTAGGCGTCTCATATTCCTCCGTATAGTCTCATTGTTTTAGAGAATGGCTCATAAACTGCATTATGTGTACATGAGCCGTCAACAAAAACACATTTATCATATCTGGTGATAGAGCAATACATATCTATATACGTAGCAATCGTCACGTGTACTTATAAGGCAGTATATCTACTATAAACACTACATTATACATCAGATGTACCTTATTGGAGAAATGACTCACCTTGATTATCATATCGTGTGCGATATCGGGTTTTATATTATGGCTTTGATGTATCATTTTGGATAAATAATTCCCCTCGATAGTCGTATTGTGGGCGATATTGGATTACTTCTTAAACCTAAGGTATATCACATTTGAGAACCGATTCACCTCGATAGTCGTATTGTGGGCGATATTGGATTACTTCTTAAACCTAAGGTATATCACATTTGAGAACCGATTCACCTCGATAGTCGTATTGTGGGCGATATTGGATTACTTCTTAAACCTAAGGTATATCACATTTGAGAACCGATTCACCTCGATAGTCGTATTGTGGGCGATATTGGATTACTTCAATCTTAAACCTAAGGTATATCACATTTGAGAACCGACTCACCTCGATAGTCGTATTGTGGGCGATATTGGATTACTTCTTAAACCTAAGGTGTATCACATTTGAGAACCGATTCACCTCGATAGTCGTATTGTGGGCGATATTGGATTACTTCTTAAACCTAAGGTATATCACATTTGAGAACCGACTCACCTCAATAGTCATATCGTGGGCGAAATCGAATTTCATGTTATACCTAAGATATACGATATTAGAGACAGATTTAACTCACATCGATAGCCATACGATGGAATATTTCCTTTCATTTACTAAATTGGAGTGGCAGAACTTACCTAGATAGTCATATGTTGGCAAATATGGAATTTCCTATTAAATGTTTGGTGTACCATATTGGAGACATGACACGACTCATTTCGACAGTCACATTGAACTTGCTTATTATACCTACAATATACCATATTGAAATTAACTCACCTGGAAAGCCATATGATGGCCGAAATGGGATTTAGTATAAGACCTAAGATGTATCATAACGGAGAAGATACTAACCTTGAAAGCCATATGATGGCCGATATGGAATTTCCTATAAGACCTAAGATGTACCATATCGGAGAAGATACTAACCTGGAAAGCCATATGATGGCCGAAATGGGATTTCCTATAAGACCTAAGATGTACTATATTGGAGAAGATACTCACCTGGAAAGCCATATGATGGCCGATATGGGATTTCCTATAAGACCTAAGATGTACCATATTGGAGAGACGATTCTGTCGATCAGCACAATGTGGGGTGCAACCATATCAAGGATTTGAAATTGTGTGTGGGTGCTGAACTGATTGGTTTGATTTCCGGATGTGAGGTTGTCACCAGATAGCCTGGTAGAATTATCCATACTGTACCTATGGATATAAAGTAAATGCTTAAAATAAATAGCGAACTGAAGATCTGCTAGTCAGTTATTATTATGCATACGTAAATAGTCATTGTTACATTCTCGTAATATGTATATATCTTCAGTGGCATTACACAACGTGATACAATTCCATAGATTACATTTACATCAGAACTGGGGGCGGTGGAATATTGGTTTTTACTTTGGAATGTAACTTATAATTAAAATGGGCTTCAATATTCACCAACGGGCTACTTATTTCACAAATCAATATTAAGAAAATACATCAAACCGTGACAAGATAAGTGATAAACACACAGGCACGTTGTACCTAAAACAGATATTTTCGATGAATTGATGAATCATTTCTCAGTTTTGCTCGCAAAAGCTACATACTATCCTAAATATATGTAACATGAACACGCATATGAAATATTTCGAGAATACAGACCGTTTCATCGAAGTAATTATTAATAAGTGTTTGATATTGTGGTCCCGCCAACAAAGAATGCACGCAGGTAATACAGCATGAAAGGAACGTAGGAAGGATGTAAATAACAACGTATTATCTTTGTAGCGTCAGAGAAGAATATATATGTTTTGTCGAGTTTACTTGTTTCCAGTTTTTATCAAAATGATGCCAACACCTAATAAGCTAGAACAAACAACAACATTAGCAAAAACAGCAGCAACAACAATCGGTATAGTTGATATAAACGTCGAACGGAATATGTAGCATTTGATAACCACAGGCAAAACACGTAAAGAAACAACCAACAATTACAAGGATATCTAAAACGCAGGGTATTTGATACTAAAACATAATTTCTTTAGCAAATAGGGCTAGCCGCATGAAGCAGTCAGTGGCAGAACGGTCGCTGTGAGAAGGGGTGTAAACCAGATTCTAGGATGTACCAAAACGTTACTCTTACACTATTGTCATGCCGATGAAACAGGACAGTGTAAATAACGAAATCCCCGCCAAGCTATATCCTATACACTAGGCAGCAGAAATAGGCAATATCAGTATACCTCAACGATGATCATGTATATATGAGTATAAAACAAGCATAGAAAACACACAAGCAAGTACTCAGTGACTTGGCAGAATAAAAGCAACAAGAGCATAAACCAACTGGAGATTAACATCAAATGTTACCGTTCTCATCAGAATAGGGTCAACAATCTGCGCATCAAAGAGAAAAGCATTGTGGCGAACTGTAAAAGGACCAATCACTAAACATGCAGTAGAACTGCAATAAGATACGGTCAAATATATTTTGATTGTATTTTCTAACACACATTATAAATAGTATATAGTTGATACAGAGTGTATGAGAGTGATCATGAACAAGGATATTTAAATATAAACGATCAATTGCACTTCGCGATACAATAATAGTAGAGTCGACTACTAATATTATTGGGATGTTCGTGATATTCTACTTCTACTGAGTTATCTTAAAAAAAACGCATATATATACTGAGCAAGAATAGAAACGTCCCCAAATTTACCCATAGATTTAGACACAGTGAAAATATATTTTATGTAATCTTATAATGCAATACCTTTTTTAAAGACCAGCACTGTCATGAAAACATTTTCTTTGATCAAACTTGTGGGCAAACTTATTCCCTTTGAGTTTGGGTTAAACAGCATTTCCGGTCTATGTAGTTAAAAACTTTGAGTTAACACAAGTTTGTTATATTGAAATAAACAGAGAATGACCTCATCACCACAAAAACAGAGACAAAGACGCTGATCTTTTCACTTGATTTTTGCGCATACAGCTTTCAAAAACGAATATTTTCAGAGTTACCTCCCTTTATAATAAAAATATAGTGATTTCGCAATTTGAATAAAACATGTTTTAGCAACAACACACAAACTTTGGTTTTTGACGATTATTAATATTGGTCAGAATGATTGAGTGATAAGTATAAAATGATGCAATTATATCTGGATTGATGTAATAAAGTGTAACAAAGTCAACCCTATGCATATCACAGCTTAAAAGAATCACAGCTTAAAAGAGGGACGTTTCTATTTGTGCTGAGTATGCGACATGCTCGACATTAATATACTGTCCTATTATATTTATGGAATTATCCTGATCGGCTTTCATATACACAAACCGTAGGGCCGTCGAATTACTAGAAGGTCTCCTTAATTACATATATTGCTATAATGACAGGGTACTTGGTATTTCGGCACAAATAGTTGTATTGACGTGTTTTGGTAACTGAGTCTATCAAATACATTTCTGTTTACATGCATTACGTACTACAATTACTTTTTAAAAATATAGCTGCAACGATATAATGAGTAACCTGATTTATTTGATTCCTTTAAAACTTAAATAAAAGTACAAATTCATATCATTATTTAATTAATATGTAGCAGAGGTTTAGTCAAATGATAATGAATTAAAGCTAGACATATTAGTAATACGAACACATGAAGACGGAATTACACAGACATGAAAATAATGCGTTTTAACTGCTGTAAGCTTGACGTCTGTCCCTTTAATAAAATAGTTAGTGCTGTTTCAAACCTTCCAAGACTAGTAGAGTAAACGACATACTTTTTGTCATTTTTAAAAATTGATATACTGTAAATGATAAGCCTCGAGGCGTGTCTCTTCATTTCACATTTCCCCAATTCAGCGACCATTTCTCATCACCAGTCGGTAACAAGCAACCATTGACGATCTTTCAAAACTATTTGATGATTAATACATTCCTCACTGTGATCTTTGAGGTTATGTTAAGAGCCGAAGTGCACTGAACTTAAGAATGCTGTAGTCATAAAAAAATCGACATAAAAACGTAAAGGAAAACTTGATGTAATGTATGATACTCGCGTTGTGATGAGACACCTATTTAACCGTTATGTACAATAACTTATCAATAAAAAAAAGAAGTTTTAAACACCAGGACACTAACTAATTAGTTCATAATGCTGATTTATTGTTCTATTATCTTAATTATGTTATCAATGGGGTTGTCATTTTAGTTGCTTCTTATCTGAGACTGTTTTAGGAAAAAGCTGTACACATATGATAGTTCTGATTTAGAGTTCTACCGCGTCTGTATGTGCGACCTATTTATTATGGATTTTAGGTTTTATAAAAGAAAATATTCCCATATAAGAACATTACATGCTAACCTCTGTATATAAAACTGACAGTACATACCCATTGAAACGACAATGAAAATGTATGCCGGTATGGAGTAATTATCTAACAAACATCTATAGTTTCATCTATATAAAAACCGCAAGAGGACAGAAATGTTACATTAGTAGACTCGGATTTACTCTACAGGACAGTATGACCTACTGGCAAAAATGAGAAGTATGGTCCTTTAGCAACAACAGAACTCTAGCAATGACATTGAAGGTCCGTGCGTACCCACAATCTAAATCAAATGGGCAAAGTTAATATACATGAACAGGACAATACACAGCATAGTGAGTGGTGAGGACAGGGGATACCCGACTTGGAAGAGTCAGTAGACAAAGACTCACTACTGATTAGCTTAAAAAGAGAGTATGATAATGGACCTTTGGAAACGGCCGAGCACGACACATACGAAATAGTGTAGCCTCGGTTTGATTGAGACTGTTCATGAGCGGTAGTGAAATATGCTAGCTACCGCTCACGCCCTCGATTTGATATGTATACACCCTCGCTATTATCCTGACTTCAGTACCCAAACTGACAAGACAGTGTAAATAAAATTGCATTATATCAAAGAAAATATCTTACAATAAAGACAATATCTACTGAAGTTAACAAACTATATGCTAAAATATATCATTAGACACACTTCAGGGAGTGTTTTTTTTAGGAAAAGTTTTGCATAAGAGCAATATGCTTGTATTAGTATACGCTGCGTGATAAGGTTTTATATATTTATTAACTGAAACTAAAAATATCAACACTCTGTGGGATTGCTCCCAAAACAACAATTGATACGACCATATTACAAAATGCTGACAAACATGTTTGCATCGATTTGGGTTGTAATTAATATATACTTGCTAGGATATAAAGATCGGAAGGGACTTACAGTTCATATTTCTAACTTCAAAGCTCACAGATAACAATAATGCAAAATTATAGTATGATGTATTGTTCAGATTTCACGTTTTACATTTCACAGTTCACATTCCATCCCATAGACGACAACTGTATTGGAAATTGTTGGGGTCATACATGTTCACCCATGACATCGAAAAGTACATAATATAGTACAACGACACCTAAAGGAATATCGATAAAACGAATCTTGATTGCGACAGTTGTCATATGATAACAAGCCGAGACTCATTGGGGATCTCCATGTCATACATAAAGAATGTTCAGTCAGGATCTATATCCAGATATCTACATACCTATCCGTATTATTTATATACTAGTGTAAAACTAAATTATATAATAGACGACTTTTCTTATTTTCATTATAATATTAGCATGCACAAAATTTAATGTAAACAATATCAAACAATATATATATAGATGGATGGATGGATAGATGGATGGATGGATGATGGATGGATGGATGGATGGATGGATGGAGTGGATGGATGGATAGATAGATAGATAGATCGAGATAGATAGATAGATAGATAGATAGATAGATAGATAGATAGATAGATAGATGTAGATAGATAGATAGATAGATAGATAGATAGATAGATAGATAGATAGATGATATAGATAGATAGATAGATAGATAGATAGATAGATAGATAGATAGATAGATAGATAGATAGATAGATAGATAGATAGATAGATAGATAGAGATCTGATTGTAAAAATGCGAATAATTAGGCTTTATCTCAACGTTTCAAAAACCGGATTCCCCCAAATCTACTTTCAGAGTTTACATGCGAAATTGAAACATGATGGGTGGGCTGTCTGAGATTTCAACTATGAAGTGCGGAGGGGAAGTTTGAAAAGTGAATGTGTGAAGGTATAACTTGATGTTAGTTGTCATACTGTATTTCTTATATTATATATGCTTTAAATATAAATATAAAAATCGAACAGGAAAAGCAGCATTCAAGGACGACAGTCCACCACAAACACACACACAGAAACAAAGAACAAATTAAACGATGACTTAAAAAGCCAATAAGACATCACAACACAAAATGTGTTGACAATATGGCTACCCTCTGTACGGCCTGTGAAGGCCAGGAAAAAAGGCACGCTAGGGTTTAAGTTCAACCAGGTTCTAGGGTGCTCAAACCTCACACTTACCATTCTGTCAATACAATACAACGGGAGATCGTAATTAAAGAAATCCTCGCCATGAACTATTCTCTAACCGACAAGGCAGGATTAATTGGCAAGATTTCAGAAGGAAGTCTATTGTATAAAGAAAAAATAAATTGTTTTTTATTTTCGTGTTTAATTGGCAGGTGTCATCAACCATTTTCCGGGTATAATATTGATGATAAGTCATAAAATGATGTAGTCAAACACTACATACAAAGTGACAATATAAGCCATAATGACAATCAAGTGAGAAGTTCAGAAATCAAGATAATGTTTAGATTTGTACTCTTTCAGATAATCTTTTCACGACTACACAGAACTGACTATATATATTCCTAAGTTGTTTTTGAATTAAATTATTGCTTAAGCTTTGATCTAGACGTGAGTTGAATTTTGAATAGTTAAGCTAGATAGATGATTAATAAACGTAATGCACGGTGATGCAACGATAGATTTCCAGCTTAATATTTGTATCAATATAAAGAATGGAAGTAGTTTAGCAGTGTTTGTCTATCACTCAAAGGGTAACATTATGATCAAGTGTTTATTTTTTTAATATGAAGATTGCTTTAAAGATGTATGTAGAAGGGGGTTTTGGTGTTTATGTGTGATTAAGTATCGGGTATAAATAAACTGAAGAAATAAGTTTAGCACGAGTCTTTTGCATATCTGGCTTAAAGAAATCTGATTGTTTTGTTTAATTATTTGAAGCATTTGTAACTTTGGCATGTCAGAAAGGTGTATTTGGTTTTTCACTTATGATGTGTATTCAAAGTAATTTATCAGATGTAATAACCTTTATATAAACAACATTGTTCACATGTAAAATATGTATAGTTAATGCGAAGAACAGGGTTAAACTTTATTGAAATACTATTTTGGGTTCGGAGTGTAAAAATCGCAAAATGAATTAACATTATTTCTGTAAGTATAATATAAAACATGTTCGTGCCTTTTCCGCGAGATATCGTTTGAAGAATGTCTGCTATACTTGTGTGAGGTTGATATGTTGAATGTGATGTAATGGCTGGCAGAAGCACAGGCCTTTAATCTGCTCAGTTGGGATTTTTATGTTGTTGTTACTTGTACTAATTTTTGTCTTTTAGTATATATTAATTTAGATTAGGTATTGTTGTATATTATTGAGGGTGGGTATTAGGGATGGTAGTAGAGCTGACCAAGATTTGGTATTGACACAAGAGAATGTGAATATACTCGTCGTTTTGGTGTAGAATGGTTATCATAGAGTCCGCAAGTGTGGGTGTTATTGAGGGGATTGGGGGGTGGGTGGGGATGTTATGTATGATAGTTATTGTAGTGATGAAGGTGTAATGATAATGTGGTAGTTGTAAGATGTGATGGGTGATGGATGGGGGGTTTTTGGTGGTTATTTTGGTATTATTGGTGAATAATTGTATTGTTAACATGTTATTGTCATATACAATAAAATAATTTGTTTTGTTTTGGCTGTAGTTAGAAAATAAAAGTGTTGTACTAGGGAGTTAACTTGTGGAGTTGCTGAGAAGTTTGCGTGTCAGTCATTATATCCTTAGTAATAGATATATTTAGACAATTGCTTTTTATAGCATTGTGATGTATGGGCTTATTTTTGATAAATGTGAACTATTGAGCAGATTTGCGTTTGTATTGCTATGGAAGATATGTAGTGTATTTTTCATTATTTGATTGATGTAATGAATTTGATTGGTGAATTCTAGGATTATGTGTGAATTTCATATATCGACGTGAGTGTCGGAGAGGGCACATTATGAGGTATTGTGTCTCAACGTATTCAATGTGTACGTTAGTAGGTTGTGAGGTCTTTGTAATATTTGTAGTGGTTTTGATGTTAGGTTTGATGATGATTTAAGAATATGGAATAGAATTAGTATATATGTTTAATTGTTATTTTGTTTGTGTTGTTTTAATTTGTTGTATGATATTTATATTTTGGGGGGGTTTTGTGGATGAATGAAGGGTAGGGGATGGGGGGATGTTGTTGGAAAGGTCGTGGGTTTAAATAGGAGTGGGGTGATTAAGATATGTCAAGGGTTGGCATTAAACCTCATTGTCTTTAGCAATAAACGGGGACAGTGTAATTAAAGAATCCCGCTATGAACTATTCTAACCTTGCAGATGGTTGCGGATTGTATAGGATAGATTTTGGAGTGGGGGTGTTTATTTTTTGATTGGGGGGGTGGGGGTGGGGGAGGGGTTCTGGGTTGAATAGCATGTCATTGAAAACGGGAATTCAGGGTGATTTGATGTAATTTAGCAATAAATGTAGACTACATTTAATTAGGTATTGGTGTTGATTGTTGGTATGGTTATATGTGATTAGGGGGGTATGGTGGATTTGGGTGTTGGTTTAGGGTTGGGGAGGGATTGGTTCATGTAATCATAGACAAGTAACGTAACTTTTGGTTTACTTAAATGCTACTCATCAGATGGCTTATGTTACTGTCAACTTCGAGAAAGTTTTGTAAAAATGATTTTATAGTTCTGCACCGTTTTAAAATGTCCCGTTTTATTGGAATTAACAATCGGGTAAGAGCGAGTTTGTGTTACCTTGAACCTGTTTTAAACCCCAGCATATGTTTTGCCATCAGACCGTCCATTGCAAACCATTTATGTTTCTGATGTCACATGCATTGCCTTTCATTTATCCTTATTAATGATTAATATGTGTTTTGTTCTTAAATCCTACATATTCTGGTCGACGTCTATATCTACTTCTATGCCGTTTACGCGAATAAGCAGTAATTTCGTTCTAAATTGAAAGTAGGCATACACGTTTAAAAGAAATGTAGCAGTCACCCAAAACACATAATTAAAAACAGCAATAATTACGATGATAGTAAGAAGCAAGGCAGGTGACATCACAAATACTAACGGTTTGACAATAGAGGTATCGCCTTATAACGAGCATTCGCAAACAAGGACCGCTGGGGAGGGCAGGGGGTGATGGTGGTTATACGAGGTTCGAGGGTGCATCATACATCACACTTACTCTATTTGTCGTATTTTGTTATTTAAAGACAACACCACTGATTTCGCGTGTTTCGTTACAGATGAAAAATGTTGTATTATAATTAATTATACCTCTACCTTTTATGTGCCAGTTCGTGATTCTTAAAAAGTCCAGCTTTCTATTTATTTCACACACTTCTTGTATGCCAGTCTGTAAATAGAGAAACAATACATTTGTTGAATACCAATATAGTTATCAATTATAATACTCTTTCTATATTAAACTGCAGTTATTATTATCATGTGACCGTTTGCCCCTGTACTACCCCAAATATGTGGATGATCTGTGTTATCGGTATCCTGACGCTTTTTCAAAAAATCGTGTTTATTTGCACACCTTATCTTACCTTGATCTAACGCGAAACATGCGAAAGCTAATGGCTTGCGTATATTCGATATAGTACATGTAGTAGCGGGAAAAAATGAATGACCAAACATATGATATTGTATATTTAATCAACATATTGATTAAACAGAAAACAGATCTCATAAATGATGATGCATATATTAATTATTGCCAGTAATCTTAAAGAACACTCTATGTTATATTAGTAATTACAAAATAAAATGACAGAAAACTTTGCGTATATATTAATTATTATGATCCATCAAAAGACTGCATAATAGTGATAATTGTTCATCAATGAGTTAGTTATTTGTCTTTATTTTGTGACGTGATTTACAAACTTCGTGGGGTCCCTAGTCATGATTAATTTTACATATATATCTTTAATAATCTTATTCGAGTGACCATATCATTAGCTCGACTATTCGAAGAATAAGAGAGCTTATGTAATCACCCCGGCGTCGGCGGCGTCGGTGTCGGCGTCGGCTTCCGGCGTCGCGTCCACATCAAGGTTTGCGTGTAAGCTGTGTTTACAAGTCTATATCTCTACATTTCTTATCCTAGCACAACCAAATTTGTTCATGGGCTTCCTTATAGCATTATCTTAAGGGCTGCATAAGCAATTTTGGTTCCTGTAACCCATGGGCTCCCAGGGAACCCAAATTATGATAGCCCATAAAATGTGTCCCATTTCACATCAAATTTTGCGTGTAAGCTCGTGCATACAAGTCTATATCTCTACAATTCTTACCCTAGCAAAACGAAATTTGGCCATTAGCTTCCTTATAGCATTATCGTAAGGGCTGCTTCAGTAATTTTGGTTCCGGTAACTCCAGGGCTCCCATGGAACCCAAATTCTGATAGCCCTTAAAATATTTCTGTTTCACATGAAATTTGCGTGTAAGGTGTGTTTACAGGTCTATATCTCTTACATTTTCTATCCTAGCTGAACTAAATTTTGTAATTGGTTTCCTTATAGTTGGTTGTAAAGGGTTGGATAAGTCATTGTGTCTTCTGCAAATTCTGGTCTCCCATGGAACCCCAAATTGTGATGGCCCATAAAATGTGCAATAAAGGCAGATCTAGGTTTGCATGTAAGGATGTATAATCCATAGTTTTGGTTTGGGACTTGTTATTGCATTATGCATCTTATTACATATTTCTGTGTTGTTTTAGTCAATTTTAGTCAATTCTTACACATATATGTTTCTCCCGTCCACACCAACCACCCCCACACCCCAGTCGAAACTTTTTTTTTTTTTTTTTACATATTTCTTTGTTGTTTAGTCAATTTTTATACATATATGTTGCCCCCCCCCCACACCCCCCCCCCCCCCCCCCACCCCCCTCCCACCAACCCACTCCCGCCCTCACCTCCCTGCTCCCCACTACCCCAGCCGTACTTTAAACTATTTTTTTGTTTTTTTACATATTTCTGTGTTGCTTTTGGTCAATTCTTACCCATATATGTTGCCCGCCCCCGCGCCCACTCCGCCCCCGCCCCCGCCCCCCGCCCAACACTTGGAACTTTTTTTTTTTACATAGTTCCTTTGTTGTTTTAGTAAATTCTTACACATATGTGTTGCCCACTCCCCTCCACGCACAATCCACTCTCGCCTCTCGACCCCGCTCCTCCCCCACCCAACCCCCACTTGAAAATCTATCTCTTTTTTTACATATTTCTTTGTTGTTTTAGTCAATTCTTACACATATATGTTGCCCCCTCCCCTCCCCCAACCCCACTCCCGCCTCTTACCGCCGCCCTCCCCCCCCACCCCACCCCCAACTTGAAAATCTATTTTTTTTTTTACATATTTTGTTTTTGTTTTAGTTCAATTCTTACACATATATGTTGCCCCCTGCCCCCCTTTGTTCTTTTAGTAAATTCTTACACATATGTGTTGCCACCCTCCCCTCCACCCACAACCCCACTCCCGCCTCTCACCTCCCGCTCCCCCCCCACCCCACCCCCACTTGAAAATATATATTTTTTTACATATTTCTTTGTTGTTTTGGTCAATTCTTACACATATATGTTCCCCCTCCCCTCCCCTCCCCCTCCCCACTCCCGTCTCTTACCGCCGCTCCCCACTGGCCATTCCCACTTAAAAATCTTTTTTTTTTTTTACATATTTCTTTGTTGTTTTAGTCAATTCTAACACATATGTGTTGCACCCTCCCCTCCCCCACAATCCACTCCCGCCTCTCACCCCGCCCCTCCCCCCCACCCATCCCACCACCCACGCCCCACTTGAACGATCCAATTTTTCTTTTTTACATATTTCTTTGTTGTTTTAGTCAATTCTTACACATATATGTTGCCCCCTTCCCCTCCCCCACCCACTCCTGCCTCTCACCGCCTGCTCCCCCCCACCCCACCCCCACCC